>WJBH02000177.1:0-100000 GCA_013167095.2 Daphnia sinensis | reverse complement strand
CCTCGACAAGATTGCCGCCTCTAACCTTGCACCATGGCAAAAACTTGAAATTTTCCGTAGTCACCTTCTTCCCTCCCTTTCCCATCACCTCGCTTCGGGTCGGGTCCTGAAAGATTCCCTTACCCAACTGGACACTGAGTGCAGGAAGTTCCTAGGCCTTATTTGCAACTTACCCAACCACGCAACGGTCCCCTTTTTCTATGCGGATCGGCGGGTTGGAGGCCTAGGAACATGCCGCCTCACTGATGATGCTGACATCTGGACCATCGCCAGAGCTGCTCAGCTCCTCACTTGTAGAGATCCTACAGTGAGGAATATTTGCAGAGAGCAGTTCCACGACACCATTCGGCGAGGGTTCAGAACCGAGCATCCAAGAGTGTTACCAGTTGCGGAATATCTCTCAGGATCCGTGGATGGGGGGCTCTACAGACTGAGGTACGCGGAGGCAGGGTCTAACCTTTGGACTCTTGCCCGTCGAGCTGCCAAACGACTGGGAGTGCGGATTGATGTATCCGGCGACGAAAACTTACGAATTGTCGCCGATGACGTCTCCGTAAGCCCAGTTAAGGCAGTCCGCGGACTTCGGAAAGTAGCACGGCAGCGCTCTACCAGGAACCTTCTCACCGACAAGAGCCATTAGGGAGTTGTTGCCAATTGCCTCTCCCTGGAAGGTACATCAAAAGACATGGCTCGCCTGGTATCCTGCCGTACGCCCCTCTCCTTTCGCGACTGGAGATACCTTCACAGAGCCCGGCTCGACATCCTTCCTCTTCGAGGGCACTCGTGGTTTTGCTCTTAGGAGCAGGATACGAGTTGCCGACGATGTGGGAAGGAAAATGAGACTGGGTATCACGTTTGAAATCACTGTGAAGAAGGTCTCCAGTTAGCCACCAAGAGGCACAACACCGTCCAAGATCTCCTGGAAACGCTGCTAGTCAATCAAGGCCACCACGTTACTGTCAACAAAGCCATCCACGGGCAACGTTTAAGACCAGATGTCGAATTTCTCTTATCTGGTTCCCGGGTGATGGTTGACGTCGTGGTCTGCTACGACCAACCAGGGAGCATGGAGAACGCCTACCAGCGAAAGATTGAAAAATATTCTTCGCTTGGTCGGATTCTTCCCCTGGTTGTCGGGTCCCTTGGATCATGGAACCCCAGGAACGAAGACATTCGCTCGATACTTGGTATCGACGGTCGGACCTGGGGCGCATTTCGATTCAAGGCCCGATTAGCAGCAATCCAGGGATCAATGGAAATGGTGTGTGCCCACTTCCATCATGGTGCAACAAACCCCGAAGACGAGGACATCCCCTTTTCCCATGTAGAATCCCCACTCCCTGTAGATTAGCAATACCCATTTAATTTCTCTTATCTATCTCTCTTTTAGCATCTTGCATTTTTTAATGGCCTTTTTAAATTTTTTAAAATTGCTCCCCCATACATACAAGTTTCTTCCCCCCTGGAAAACACCTCAAAAAGCTAACCACTAGACAATATGGGAATAACTTTAAGTACTGAAACTACAATAGGTACCGTTTAACAGTGGTCTGGCTCGGTTCAAAGCCACATTAGCAGAAATCAATGGATGTATGGAAATGGTGCGTCCTCACTTGCACCACGGTGCCCTAAAGCAAGAAACCGAGGAAAACCCTATTCTTGCCGTAGAAACAGTAGGTCATACACCGTACACAAGTAGAACTCTATTCTTTTTTTTTTTCGATTGATTTCTTAGCTTATTTTCTCTCCTCTTAGACTGATTTAAAATGCACCTTACTCATGCAAGTTTATTTTTTTCGTGGAAACCACTTAAAGAAACAGAGCACAAGAAGTTACAAGATTAGCGCAATTCACTGTTATAATATCCTGGCAACGGAAGCAAATGCAATGCTGACGAAAACTTTGTTGATTAAATTTTAGGTGTTTGATTGAGTTTGTTGATAAATAGCGTGATGATGCATGAAGGGGTTTTCCACGTGATTACACTACGATAATAACGGTTTGAAATGTGAAACTTGGAAAATATGTCAGGATGGCCGAGCGGTCTAAGGCGCCAGACTCAAGGTGAAAACCTTACTTCTCAGAGCGAAGGATTAGAATTCTGGTCTTCAATGAAGGCGTGGGTTCAAATCCCACTCCTGACAAGTTTTCTCTTTGGAGATTTCCCTGTGGAATGAATATGCTATAGAAATATTTACTTTGGGAAATGGCGATGGTGGTATAGTGGTTAGCATGGTTGCCTTCCAAGCAATCGACCCGAGTTCGATTCTCGGCCATCGCAACCCTTTATTTAATAAAAAAATATTTGATAAAAAAATCAAACATATTTAGAACCTAAATCCGCCACTTGTTGTCTGATAGCACAGGAATGTGAAACACGTGAAAAGTTTCAAAAAATCATAAGGAAAGTCGACCGGTTCTTCGTTATATCACGTCAAAATTGGGACTGTGAAATGAAAATGAGGTGTACAAGGAATCCCAATATCGGAAAAGAAACCCAGGACTCCTTGGTGTGAGCAAAATACGCCATCAACTAGACCTTACGGTATTGCGATAATATTGCGTTAATCTACAGCAGTATTTGAAGGATAAGGTTGATTTATCGAAAACTGATTGATTGAATGTTCCTGATTAAACTTGGTGATGAATACAATGGTAATACATTACAGTAGCTTCAGAAATAATTGTCAGGATGGCCGAGCGGTTTAAGGCGCCAGACTTAAGGAATGTACGTTTCATCTCAGAAATTAGCTTTAGAATTCTGGTCTTCAATGAAGGCGTGGGTTCAAATCCCACTCCTGACAAATCTTTCTCTTGGGAGATGTTCCTGTTGAATAAATGTGCTCTAGAAATTTCGGGAATAGAAACAGGCGATGGTGGTATAGTGGTTAGCATGGTTGCCTTCCAAGCAATCGACCCGAGTTCGATTCTCGGTCATCGCAGTTCGATTTATTATAATTGTTTATGGAAAATAGAAAAACCAAACAGTAAAATCCAGCATCTGTTATTCAAAATTTCTGAAAAACAGAACAATGGAATCGAGTACAAGAATACGAAGGGTAGTCTTCAAATTAGGATAATTCAGAACGATACTGGAGTTATGACGAATTTTAAACGATTTTCACCCGTTATCGAGCCACGAATAATTGTAATCGGTAACGAAATGTTCCCATACCGGGAATTGAAGCCGGGCCTCCTGGGTGAGAGCCAGGTATCTTAACCACTAGACAATATGGGAATAATTTTAAGTACTGAAACTACAATAGGTACCGTTTAACAATGATCTGGCTCGGTTCAAAGCCACATTAGCAGAAATCAATGGATGTATGGAAATGGTGCGTCCTCACTTGCACCACGGTGCCCTAAAGCAAGAAACCGAGGAAAACCCTATTCTTGCCGTAGAAACAGTAGGTCATACACCGTACACAAGTAGAACTCTATTCTTTTTTTTTCGATTGATTTCTTAGCCTATTTTCTCTTCTCTT
Source organism: Daphnia sinensis (assembly GCA_013167095.2). Lineage (NCBI taxonomy): Eukaryota > Metazoa > Arthropoda > Branchiopoda > Diplostraca > Daphniidae > Daphnia > Daphnia sinensis. The sequence continues at coordinate 96,515 of WJBH02000177.1, read as the reverse complement.
AGACTGATTTAAAATGCACCTTACTCATGCAAGTTTATTTTTTTCGTGGAAACCACTTAAAGAAACAGAGCACAAGAAGTTACGAGATTAGCGCAATTCACTGTTATAATATCCTGGCAACGGAAGCAAATGCAATGCTGACGAAAACTTTGTTGATTAAATTTTAGGTGTTTGATTGAGTTTGTTGATAAATAGCGTGATGATGCATGAAGGGGTTTTCCACGTGATTACACTACGATAATAACGGTTTGAAATGTGAAACTTGGAAAATATGTGAGGATGGCCGAGCGGTCTAAGGCGCCAGACTCAAGGTGAAAACCTTACTTCTCAGAGCGAAGGATTAGAATTCTGGTCTTCAATGAAGGCGTGGGTTCAAATCCCACTCATGACAAGTTTTCTCTTGGGAGATGTCCCTGTGGAATGAATATGCTATAGAAATATTTACTTTGGGAAATGGCGATGGTGGTGTAGTGGTTAGCATGGTTGCCTTCCAAGCAATCGACCCGAGTTCGATTCTCGGCCATCGCAACCCTTTATTTAATAAAAAAATATTTGATAAAAAAATCAAACATATTTAGAACCTAAATCCGCCACTTGTTGTCTGATAGCACAGGAATGTGAAACACGTGAAAAGTTTCAAAAAATCATAAGGAAAGTCGACCGGTTCTTCGTTATATCACGTCAAAATTGGGACTGTGAAATGAAAATGAGGTGTACAAGGAATCCCAATATCGGAAAAGAAACCCAGGACTCCTTGGTGTGAGCAAAATACGCCATCAACTAGACCTTACGGTATTGCGATAATATTGCGTTAATCTACAGCAGTATTTGAAGGATAAGGTTGATTTATCGAAAACTGATTGATTGAATGTTCCTGATTAAACTTGGTGATGAATACAATGGTAATACATTACAGTAGCTTCAGAAATAATTGTCAGGATGGCCGAGCGGTTTAAGGCGCCAGACTTAAGGAATGTACGTTTCATCTCAGAAATTAGCTTTAGAATTCTGGTCTTCAATGAAGGCGTGGGTTCAAATCCCACTCCTGACAAATCTTTCTCTTGGGAGATGTTCCTGTTGAATGAATGTGCTCTAGAAATTTCGGGAATAGAAACAGGCGATGGTGGTATAGTGGTTAGCATGGTTGCCTTCCAAGCAATCGACCCGAGTTCGATTCTCGGTCATCGCAGCTCGATTTATTATAATTGTTTTTGTAAATAGAAAAACCAAACAGTAAAATCCAGCATCTGTTATTCAAAATTTCTGAAAAACAGAACAATGGAATCGAGTACAAGAATACGAAGGCTAGTCTTCAAATTAGGATAATTCAGAACGATACTGGAGTTATGACGAATTTTAAACGATTTTCACCCGTTATCGAGCCACGAGTAATTGTAATCGGTAACGAAATGTTCCCATACCGGGAATTGAACCCGGGTCTCCTGGGTGAGAGCCAGGTATCCTAACCACTAGACAATATGGGAATAATTTTAAGTACTGAAACTACAATAGGTACCGTTTAACAATGATCTGGCTCGGTTCAAAGCCACATTAGCAGAAATCAATGGATGTATGGAAATGGTGCGTCCTCACTTGCACCACGGTGCCCTAAAGCAAGAAACCGAGGAAAACCCTATTCTTGCCGTAGAAACAGTAGGTCATACACCGTACACAAGTAGAACTCTATTCTTTTTTTTTCGATTGATTTCTTAGCCTATTTTCTCTTCTCTTAGACTGATTTAAAATGCACCTTACTCATGCAAGTTTATTTTTTTCGTGGAAACCACTTAAAGAAACAGAGCACAAGAAGTTACGAGATTAGCGCAATTCACTGTTATAATATCCTGGCAACGGAAGCAAATGCAATGCTGACGAAAACTTTGTTGATTAAATTTTAGGTGTTTGATTGAGTTTGTTGATAAATAGCGTGATGATGCATGAAGGGGTTTTCCACGTGATTACACTACGATAATAACGGTTTGAAATGTGAAACTTGGAAAATATGTCAGGATGGCCGAGCGGTCTAAGGCGCCAGACTCAAGGTGAAAACCTTACTTCTCAGAGCGAAGGATTAGAATTCTGGTCTTCAATGAAGGCGTGGGTTCAAATCCCACTCCTGACAAGTTTTCTCTTTGGAGATTTCCCTGTGGAATGAATATGCTATAGAAATATTTACTTTGGGAAATGGCGATGGTGGTGTAGTGGTTAGCATGGTTGCCTTCCAAGCAATCGACCCGAGTTCGATTCTCGGCCATCGCAACCCTTTATTTAATAAAAAAATATTTGATAAAAAAATCAAACATATTTAGAACCTAAATCCGCCACTTGTTGTCTGATAGCACAGGAATGTGAAACACGTGAAAAGTTTCAAAAAATCATAAGGAAAGTCGACCGGTTCTTCGTTATATCACGTCAAAATTGGGACTGTGAAATGAAAATGAGGTGTACAAGGAATCCCAATATCGGAAAAGAAACCCAGGACTCCTTGGTGTGAGCAAAATACGCCATCAACTAGACCTTACGGTATTGCGATAATATTGCGTTAATCTACAGCAGTATTTGAAGGATAAGGTTGATTTATCGAAAACTGATTGATTGAATGTTCCTGATTAAACTTGGTGATGAATACAATAGTAATACAGTAGCTTCAGAAATAATTGTCAGGATGGCCGAGCGGTTTAAGGCGCCAGACTTAAGGAATGTACGTTTCATCTCAGAAATTAGCTTTAGAATTCTGGTCTTCAATGAAGGCGTGGGTTCAAATCCCACTCCTGACAAATCTTTCTCTTGGGAGATGTTCCTGTTGAATGAATGTGCTCTAGAAATTTCGGGAATAGAAACAGGCGATGGTGGTATAGTGGTTAGCATGGTTGCCTTCCAAGCAATCGACCCGAGTTCGATTCTCGGTCATCGCAGCTCGATTTATTATAATTGTTTATGTAAAATAGAAAAACCAAACAGTAAAATCCAGCATCTGTTATTCAAAATTTCTGAAAAACAGAACAATGGAATCGAGTACAAGAATACGAAGGCTAGTCTTCAAATTAGGATAATTCAGAACGATACTGGAGTTATGACGAATTTTAAACGATTTTCACCCGTTATCGAGCCACGAGTAATTGTAATCGGTAACGAAATGTTCCCATACCGGGAATTGAACCCGGGCCTCCTGGGTGAGAGCCAGGTATCCTAACCACTAGACAATATGGGAATAATTTTAAGTACTGAAACTACAATAGGTACCGTTTAACAATGATCTGGCTCGGTTCAAAGCCACATTAGCAGAAATCAATGGATGTATGGAAATGGTGCGTCCTCACTTGCACCACGGTGCCCTAAAGCAAGAAACCGAGGAAAACCCTATTCTTGCCGTAGAAACAGTAGGTCATACACCGTACACAAGTAGAACTCTATTCTTTTTTTTTCGATTGATTTCTTAGCCTATTTTCTCTTCTCTTAGACTGATTTAAAATGCACCTTACTCATGCAAGTTTATTTTTTTCGTGGAAACCACTTAAAGAAACAGAGCACAAGAAGTTACGAGATTAGCGCAATTCACTGTTATAATATCCTGGCAACGGAAGCAAATGCAATGCTGACGAAAACTTTGTTGATTAAATTTTAGGTGTTTGATTGAGTTTGTTGATAAATAGCGTGATGATGCATGAAGGGGTTTTCCACGTGATTACACTACGATAATAACGGTTTGAAATGTGAAACTTGGAAAATATGTCAGGATGGCCGAGCGGTCTAAGGCGCCAGACTCAAGGTGAAAACCTTACTTCTCAGAGCGAAGGATTAGAATTCTGGTCTTCAATGAAGGCGTGGGTTCAAATCCCACTCCTGACAAGTTTTCTCTTTGGAGATTTCCCTGTGGAATGAATATGCTATAGAAATATTTACTTTGGGAAATGGCGATGGTGGTATAGTGGTTAGCATGGTTGCCTTCCAAGCAATCGACCCGAGTTCGATTCTCGGCCATCGCAACCCTTTATTTAATAAAAAAATATTTGATAAAAAAATCAAACATATTTAGAACCTAAATCCGCCACTTGTTGTCTGATAGCACAGGAATGTGAAACACGTGAAAAGTTTCAAAAAATCATAAGGAAAGTCGACCGGTTCTTCGTTATATCACGTCAAAATTGGGACTGTGAAATGAAAATGAGGTGTACAAGGAATCCCAATATCGGAAAAGAAACCCAGGACTCCTTGGTGTGAGCAAAATACGCCATCAACTAGACCTTACGGTATTGCGATAATATTGCGTTAATCTACAGCAGTATTTGAAGGATAAGGTTGATTTATCGAAAACTGATTGATTGAATGTTCCTGATTAAACTTGGTGATGAATACAATAGTAATACAGTAGCTTCAGAAATAATTGTCAGGATGGCCGAGCGGTTTAAGGCGCCAGACTTAAGGAATGTACGTTTCATCTCAGAAATTAGCTTTAGAATTCTGGTCTTCAATGAAGGCGTGGGTTCAAATCCCACTCCTGACAAATCTTTCTCTTGGGAGATGTTCCTGTTGAATGAATGTGCTCTAGAAATTTCGGGAATAGAAACAGGCGATGGTGGTATAGTGGTTAGCATGGTTGCCTTCCAAGCAATCGACCCGAGTTCGATTCTCGGTCATCGCAGCTCGATTTATTATAATTGTTTATGTAAAATAGAAAAACCAAACAGTAAAATCCAGCATCTGTTATTCAAAATTTCTGAAAAACAGAACAATGGAATCGAGTACAAGAATACGAAGGCTAGTCTTCAAATTAGGATAATTGAGAACGATACTGGAGTTATGACGAATTTTAAACGATTTTCACCCGTTATCGAGCCACGAGTAATTGTAATCGGTAACGAAATGTTCCCATACCGGGAATTGAACCCGGGCCTCCTGGGTGAGAGCCAGGTATCCTAACCACTAGACAATATGGGAATAATTTCAAGTACTGAAACTACAATAGGTACCGTTTAACAATGATCTGGCTCGGTTCAAAGCCACATTAGCAGAAATCAATGGATGTATGGAAATGGTGCGTCCTCACTTGCACCACGGTGCCCTAAAGCAAGAAACCGAGGAAAACCCTATTCTTGCCGTAGAAACAGTAGGTCATACACCGTACACAAGTAGAACTCTATTCTTTTTTTTTCGATTGATTTCTTAGCCTATTTTCTCTTCTCTTAGACTGATTTAAAATGCACCTTACTCATGCAAGTTTATTTTTTTCGTGGAAACCACTTAAAGAAACAGAGCACAAGAAGTTACGAGATTAGCGCAATTCACTGTTATAATATCCTGGCAACGGAAGCAAATGCAATGCTGACGAAAACTTTGTTGATTAAATTTTAGGTGTTTGATTGAGTTTGTTGATAAATAGCGTGATGATGCATGAAGGGGTTTTCCACGTGATTACACTACGATAATAACGGTTTGAAATGTGAAACTTGGAAAATATGTCAGGATGGCCGAGCGGTCTAAGGCGCCAGACTCAAGGTGAAAACCTTACTTCTCAGAGCGAAGGATTAGAATTCTGGTCTTCAATGAAGGCGTGGGTTCAAATCCCACTCCTGACAAGTTTTCTCTTGGGAGATGTCCCTGTGGAATGAATATGCTATAGAAATATTTACTTTGGGAAATGGCGATGGTGGTATAGTGGTTAGAATGGTTGCCTTCCAAGCAATCGTCCCGAGTTCGATTCTCGGCCATCGCAACCCTTTATTTAATAAAAAAATATTTGATAAAAAAATCAAACATATTTAGAACCTAAATCCGCCACTTGTTGTCTGATAGCACAGGAATGTGAAACACGTGAAAAGTTTCAAAAAATCATAAGGAAAGTCGACCGGTTCTTCGTTATATCACGTCAAAATTGGGACTGTGAAATGAAAATGAGGTGTACAAGGAATCCCAATATCGGAAAAGAAACCCAGGACTCCTTGGTGTGAGCAAAATACGCCATCAACTAGACCTTACGGTATTGCGATAATATTGCGTTAATCTACAGCAGTATTTGAAGGATAAGGTTGATTTATCGAAAACTGATTGATTGAATGTTCCTGATTAAACTTGGTGATGAATACAATGGTAATACATTACAGTAGCTTCAGAAATAATTGTCAGGATGGCCGAGCGGTTTAAGGCGCCAGACTTAAGGAATGTACGTCTCATCTCAGAAATTAGCTTTAGAATTCTGGTCTTCAATGAAGGCGTGGGTTCAAATCCCACTCCTGACAAATCTTTCTCTTGGGAGATGTTCCTGTTGAATGAATGTGCTCTAGAAATTTCGGGAATAGAAACAGGCGATGGTGGTATAGTGGTTAGCATGGTTGCCTTCCAAGCAATCGACCCGAGTTCGATTCTCGGTCATCGCAGCTCGATTTATTATAATTGTTTATGTAAAATAGAAAAACCAAACAGTAAAATCCAGCATCTGTTATTCAAAATTTCTGAAAAACAGAACAATGGAATCGAGTACAAGAATACGAAGGCTAGTCTTCAAATTAGGATAATTCAGAACGATACTGGAGTTATGACGAATTTTAAACGATTTTCACCCGTTATCGAGCCACGAGTAATTGTAATCGGTAACGAAATGTTCCCATACCGGGAATTGAACCCGGGCCTCCTGGGTGAGAGCCAGGTATCCTAACCACTAGACAATATGGGAATAATTTCAAGTACTGAAACTACAATAGGTACCGTTTAACAATGATCTGGCTCGGTTCAAAGCCACATTAGCAGAAATCAATGGATGTATGGAAATGGTGCGTCCTCACTTGCACCACGGTGCCCTAAAGCAAGAAACCGAGGAAAACCCTATTCTTGCCGTAGAAACAGTAGGTCATACACCGTACACAAGTAGAACTCTATTCTTTTTTTTTCGATTGATTTCTTAGCCTATTTTCTCTTCTCTTAGACTGATTTAAAATGCACCTTACTCATGCAAGTTTATTTTTTTCGTGGAAACCACTTAAAGAAACAGAGCACAAGAAGTTACGAGATTAGCGCAATTCACTGTTATAATATCCTGGCAACGGAAGCAAATGCAATGCTGACGAAAACTTTGTTGATTAAATTTTAGGTGTTTGATTGAGTTTGTTGATAAATAGCGTGATGATGCATGAAGGGGTTTTCCACGTGATTACACTACGATAATAACGGTTTGAAATGTGAAACTTGGAAAGTATGTCAGGATGGCCGAGCGGTCTAAGGCGCCAGACTCAAGGTGAAAACCTTACTTCTCAGAGCGAAGGATTAGAATTCTGGTCTTCAATGAAGGCGTGGGTTCAAATCCCACTCCTGACAAGTTTTCTCTTGGGAGATGTCCCTGTGGAATGAATATGCTATAGAAATATTTACTTTGGGAAATGGCGATGGTGGTATAGTGGTTAGCATGGTTGCCTTCCAAGCAATCGACCCGAGTTCGATTCTCGGCCATCGCAACCCTTTATTTAATAAAAAAATATTTGATAAAAAAATCAAACATATTTAGAACCTAAATCCGCCACTTGTTGTCTGATAGCACAGGAATGTGAAACACGTGAAAAGTTTCAAAAAATCATAAGGAAAGTCGACCGGTTCTTCGTTATATCACGTCAAAATTGGGACTGTGAAATGAAAATGAGGTGTACAAGGAATCCCAATATCGGAAAAGAAACCCAGGACTCCTTGGTGTGAGCAAAATACGCCATCAACTAGACCTTACGGTATTGCGATAATATTGCGTTAATCTACAGCAGTATTTGAAGGATAAGGTTGATTTATCGAAAACTGATTGATTGAATGTTCCTGATTAAACTTGGTGATGAATACAATGGTAATACATTACAGTAGCTTCAGAAATAATTGTCAGGATGGCCGAGCGGTTTAAGGCGCCAGACTTAAGGAATGTACGTTTCATCTCAGAAATTAGCTTTAGAATTCTGGTCTTCAATGAAGGCGTGGGTTCAAATCCCACTCCTGACAAATCTTTCTCTTGGGAGATGTTCCTGTTGAATGAATGTGCTCTAGAAATTTCGGGAATAGAAACAGGCGATGGTGGTATAGTGGTTAGCATGGTTGCCTTCCAAGCAATCGACCCGAGTTCGATTCTCGGTCATCGCAGCTCGATTTATTATAATTGTTTATGTAAAATAGAAAAACCAAACAGTAAAATCCAGCATCTGTTATTCAAAATTTCTGAAAAACAGAACAATGGAATCGAGTACAAGAATACGAAGGCTAGTCTTCAAATTAGGATAATTCAGAACGATACTGGAGTTATGACGAATTTTAAACGATTTTCACCCGTTATCGAGCCACGAGTAATTGTAATCGGTAACGAAATGTTCCCATACCGGGAATTGAACCCGGGCCTCCTGGTTGAGAGCCAGGTATACTAACCACTAGACAATATGGGAATAATTTTAAGTACTGAAACTACAATAGGTACCGTTTAACAATGATCTGGATCGGTTCAAAGCCACATTAGCAGAAATCAATGGATGTATGGAAATGGTGCGTCCTCACTTGCACCACGGTGCCCTAAAGCAAGAAACCAAAGAAAACCCTATTCTTGCCGTAGAAACAGTAGGTCATACACCGTACACAAGTAGAACTCTATTCTTTTTTTTTGATTGATTTCTTAGCCTATTTTCTCTTCTCTTAGACTGATTTAAAATGCACCTTACTCATGCAAGTTTATTTTTTTCGTGGAAACCACTTAAAGAAACAGAGCACAAGAAGTTACGAGATTAGCGCAATTCACTGTTATAATATCCTGGCAACGGAAGCAAATGCAATGCTGACGAAAACTTTGTTGATTAAATTTTAGGTGTTTGTTGATAAATAGCGTGATGATGCATGAAGGGGTTTTCCACGTGATTACACTACGATAATAACGGTTTGAAATGTGAAACTTGGAAAATATGTCAGGATGGCCGAGCGGTCTAAGGCGCCAGACTCAAGGTGAAAACCTTACTTCTCAGAGCGAAGGATTAGAATTCTGGTCTTCAATGAAGGCGTGGGTTCAAATCCCACTCCTGACAAGTTTTCTCTTGGGAGATGTCCCTGTGGAATGAATATGCTATAGAAATATTTATTTTGGGAAATGGCGATGGTGGTATAGTGGTTAGCATGGTTGCCTTCCAAGCAATCGACCCGAGTTCGATTCTCGGCCATCGCAACCCTTTATTTAATAAAAAAATATTTGATAAAAAAATCAAACATATTTAGAACCTAAATCCGCCACTTGTTGTCTGATAGCACAGGAATGTGAAACACGTGAAAAGTTTCAAAAAATCATAAGGAAAGTCGACCGGTTCTTCGTTATATCACGTCAAAATTGGGACTGTGAAATGAAAATGAGGTGTACAAGGAATCCCAATATCGGAAAAGAAACCCAGGACTCCTTGGTGTGAGCAAAATACGCCATCAACTAGACCTTACGGTATTGCGATAATATTGCGTTAATCTACAGCAGTATTTGAAGGATAAGGTTGATTTATCGAAAACTGATTGATTGAATGTTCCTGATTAAACTTGGTGATGAATACAATGGTAATGCATTACAGTAGCTTCAGAAATAATTGTCAGGTTGGCCGAGCGGTTTAAGGCGCCAGACTCAAGGAATGTACGTTTCATCTCAGAAATTAGCTTTAGAATTCTGGTCTTCAATGAAGGCGTGGGTTCAAATCCCACTCCTGACAAATCTTTCTCTTGGGAGATGTTCCTGTTGAATGAATGTGCTCTAGAAATTTCGGGAATAGAAACAGGCGATGGTGGTATAGTGGTTAGCATGGTTGCCTTCCAAGCAATCGACCCGAGTTCGATTCTCGATCATCGCAGCTCGATTTATTATAATTGTTTATGTAAAATAGAAAAACCAAACAGTAAAATCCAGCATCTGTTATTCAAAATTTCTGAAAAACAGAATCAAATTAGGATAATTCAGAACGATACTGGAGTTATGACGAATTTTAAACGATTTTCACCCGTTATCGAGCCACGAGTAATTGTAATCGGTAACGAAATGTTCCCATACCGGGAATTGAACCCGGGCCTCCTGGGTGAGAGCCAGGTATCCTAACCACTAGACAATATGGGAATAATTTTAAGTACTGAAACTACAATAGGTACCGTTTAACAATGATCTGGCTCGGTTCAAAGCCACATTAGCAGAAATCAATGGATGTATGGAAATGGTGCGTCCTCACTTGCACCACGGTGCCCTAAAGCAAGAAACCGAGGAAAACCCTATTCTTGCCGTAGAAACAGTAGGTCATACACCGTACACAAGTAGAACTCTATTCTTTTTTTTTCGATTGATTTCTTAGCCTATTTTCTCTTCTCTTAGACTGATTTAAAATGCACCTTACTCATGCAAGTTTATTTTTTTCGTGGAAACCACTTAAAGAAACAGAGCACAAGAAGTTACGAGATTAGCGCAATTCACTGTTATAATATCCTGGCAACGGAAGCAAATGCAATGCTGACGAAAACTTTGTTGATTAAATTTTAGGTGTTTGTTGATAAATAGCGTGATGATGCATGAAGGGGTTTTCCACGTGATTACACTACGATAATAACGGTTTGAAATGTGAAACTTGGAAAATATGTCAGGATGGCCGAGCGGTCTAAGGCGCCAGACTCAAGGTGAAAACCTTGAGTCCCCTAAATGACAGGGTGCATTTAAAATATGTATAAAAAAAAGGCTAAATAAATGAGAAGACTTTTTTTAAAAAAGGAGCTAGATTAAAACGAAATAAAAATTTACTATTCTACTGGGAAAGGGGTTTCTACGTGGAGTAGGGGGAGGTTCTCGTCTTCGGGGTTTGTTGCACCATGATGGAAGTGGGCACACACCATTTCCATTGATCCCTGGATTGCTGCTAATCGGGCCTTGAATCGAAATGCACCCCAGGTCCGACCGTCGATACCAAGTATCGAGCGGATATCCTCGTTCCTGGGGTTCCATGATCCAAGAGACCCGACAACCAGGGGAAGAATCCTACCAAGCGAAGAATATTTTTCAATCTTTCGCTGGTAGGCATTCTCCATGCTCCCTGGTTGGTCGTAGCAGACCACGACGTCGACCATCACCCGGGAACCAGATAAGAGAAATTCGACATCTGGTCTTAAACGTTGCCCGGGGATGGCTTTGTTGACAGTAACGTCGTGGCCTTGCTTGACTAGCAGCGTTTCCAGGAGATCTTGGACGGTGTTGTGCCTCTTGGTGGCTAACTGGAGACCTTCTTCACAGTGGTTTAAAACGTGATACCCAGTCTCATTTTCCTTCCCACATCGTCGGCAACTCGTATCCTGCTCCTGAGAGCAAAACCACGAGTGCCCACGAAGAGGAAGGATGTCGAGCCGGGCTCTGTGAAGGTATCTCCAGTCGCGAAAGGAGAGGGGCGTACGGCAGGATACCAGGCGAGCCATGTCTTTTGATGTACCTTCCAGGGAGAGGCAATTGGCAACAACTCCCTGGTGGCTCTTGTCGGTGAGAAGAATCCTGGTATAGCGCTGCCGTGCTACTTTCCGAAGTCCGCGGACTGCCTTAACTGGGCTTACGGAGACGTCATCGGCGACAATTCGTAGGTTTTCGTCGCCGGATACATCAATCCGCACTCCCAGTCGTTTGGCAGCTTGACGGGCAAGAGTCCAAAGGTTAGACCCTGCCTCCGCGTACCTCAGTCTGTAGAGCCCCCCATCCACGGATCCTGAAAGATATTCCCCAACTGGTAACACTCCTGGATGCTCGGTTCTGAACCCTCGCCGAATGGTGTCGTGGAGCTGCTCTCTGCAAATATTCCTCACTGTAGGATCTCTACAAGTGAGGAGCTGAGCAGCTCTGGCGATGGTCCAGATGTCAGCATCATCAGTGAGGCGGCATGTTCCTAGGCCCCCAACCCGCCGATCCGCATAGAAAAAGGGGACCGTTGCGTGGTTGGGTAAGTTGCAAATGAGACCTAGGAACTTCCTGCACTCAGTGTCCAGTTGGGTAAGGGAATCTTTCAGGACCCGACCCGAAGCGAGGTGATGGGAAAGGGAGGGAAGAAGGTGACTACGGAAAATTTCAAGTTTTTGCCATGGTGCAAGGTTAGAGGCGGCAATCTTGTCGAGGTTAGGGATGAGGTCGGTTGGTGGTCGGAACCGCAATTTTCCGCCGATCGGTGTACCAAGATACGTTTCTTGGTCATCTGGACCCAAGCACCGAATTAATTGTTCACCAATTCGGCACTGGGTCTCCGACGGCTTGCCTTTGTCAAAGACCAGACAAGCACACTTCCCGGCATTAAATTGCAGTCCCAGGGTGTTTGCGGTGAGGGATAAAACGTTTAAAATATATTGGAGCTCGGAAGGAGAATTTGTAACCACGGCTATGTCGTCAGCATATGCCGTGGTTTTCACGAGCGAGCCAAATAATAAAAATCCGGGGTTAATATTGGACTTTCCGGCCCTGACGAGGGGCTCGGAAGCCAGGTTAAAAATAGGGGAACTAAGAGCGTCACCCTGGCGAACACCCGCTGTCGGGAAAATGCGGATGGATTCTTTCCCAACGGCAAAATCCATCCGATTTCCCGAATATATGTCCACCAGGATGCGCCGGAGGTCTTCTGGTATTGGAAGTGATGTGAACAGCTCATTCAGAACGGCGTGAGGCACAGAACCAAACGCATTGCACATGTCCAGCCATGCTATACACATGTGCCTTCGTTTGGTCTTTGTCTCCTCAACAACCGTCTGTAAGAGCTGTGTATGTTCCTGTATACCATGGACCCCCGGGAGGAAACCCTTTTGCTCGGGAGATAACCAGCCAAGGTCTGAAGCGACCTCTGTTATCCTTTGGCTGATCACTCCCGAGAACAGTTTGTAAATGGTAGGAAGAAGGGATATTGGTCTAAAGTTGGAATAGTCACTAGTGTCCCCTTTCTTGAAAATGGGGACAGTTCGCGATGTCTTCCAACAGTTAGGAATCCCTAGCTTCCAAACCATTTTACAAACTGTTTCCAGCAGAATGCAGTTGGGGTCGATGGCTCTAAGATGACGGTATTCTAGGCCATCAACCCCTGGTGATGTGTTTATAGCCCGGCGAAGCTTAGCTTCAAGCTCTTGTTGGGTTGGCGCACGATTAAGGAAGTTCATCTGGTCCTCTGATGGTTGGGACCAGTCGCAGGTGTCGTAGAGTTCCCTCGCACTTTGGCACTGCTGCGGAGATGGTCTCAATCGGTTGTAGGTCCTCTTGAGATATTCCTCCGCAGCTTGTACAGTACCATCGTAGGAGGGTGAACGGTCTTCGAGCACCTCTCGAACGGCTCTTCTTGGGTATATGTTGAAGAGCCGCTGAATCTTCCTTGCCTCGTACGCCTTTTTCTTGATCTGTCGCCGGGCCCTCTGCATCTGCCGGTTTTGGTTTCTTTTTCTTTGGTCAGGGTTTCCTCGGGGTTGTTCAGGGCTAGGGTCTTGTAAAATTTGTGCTTTAGGGAGCCAGTCAGCTATGCAACGTTCGAGGACGTCGTTTAAGTCATTCAATGTCTCACAGCTCAAGAAGGCAGGAGCCCAGAGACTAACAAAATCGTCTTCTCTTTGGCTCTGCTCTTCTGAGCTGTTGCGACGACGTCCTCGATTGCTTTGCTGACTGGGGGCAAAGGATAAAATCTCGGGGGTAGGTGAGGGGTCTAAAATTTCTTCTGATAAAATTTGGGGGTTAACAATTTCATGGGGAGGGAGTTCGTAAAGCCAACTAAAATTTTGTGTATTAAAAGAGTTGGCGAACTCCCTTCCAATATCTAAAATAGGGCTAGGGGTAAAATTTGCTGGAGATAGGACATTACCAGGGGATTTCTCGATCGCTGGGATTTCCACAACGGACAGCTCAGCATGCTCGTCTTCTGTTGCAGTAACCTCCTCTAGAGAGATCACTGCATCAGAAGAGTCACGGTTGGAGCTGTCCATACTGGATATCCCAGCAAATCGGATGGAGGGTGATGGGTTGGGATTGGAATGTAGTCTTTGGTAATGTCCTTTAAGGGTAGGGCCATCTCCAGCAAATCCACACACTCCGCATTCCCAATATTTAACTAGTCGGAGTGTGTGAGCTGTCTCTAGGTGTCTATGGATACTACCCATGGCTCTGGTGTTAGTTGCCAAGGTAGTCCACTCACACCTAGGACACTTCGTTGGTTTCCCAGGGTATTTTAAAATAATTTTGTCCCCTTCTATTCTGGAAGGGGAAAACGTGGGGAGAGTGGAGTGAGCGAGACCCCTGCGAACCATCCATTGCAGATGCAATGGTTAGTTCGAGGGATTGGCGGAGAATACTGGAGGAAAGGGACTCAGTACAAGGTCTAGCATGTCTGCCGGCTGAAATAAATGAACTGAATTCCTTTTTACAGCCAAGGCAGACATACTGGGTTGTGTACTGAACCCCTCTCCTAGAGTGTCTTTCTTTAATGTGCGCCTCCGCCAATTGTCTCTTGCGGTCCCCTGACCAGGGACCGCTCTGGGGAATAGAAACAGGCGATAGTGGTATAGTGGTTAGCATGGTTGCCTTCCAAGCAATCGACCCGAGTTCGATTCTCGGTCATCGCAGCTCGATTTATTATAATTGTTTATGTAAAATAGAAAAACCAAACAGTAAAATCCAGCATCTGTTATTCAAAATTTCTGAAAAACAGAACAATGGAATCGAGTACAAGAATACGAAGGCTAGTCTTCAAATTAGGATAATTCAGAACGATACTGGAGCTATGACGAATTTTAAACGATTTTCACCCGTTATCGAGCCACGAGTAATTGTAATCGGTAACGAAATTTTCCCATACCGGGAATTGAACCCGGGCCTCCTGGGTGAGAGCCAGGTATCCTAACCACTAGACAATATGGGAATAATTTTGAGCACTGAAACTACAATAGGTACCGTTTAACAATGATCTGGCTCGGTTCAAAGCCACATTAGCAGAAATCAATGGATGTATGGAAATGGTGCGTCCTCACTTGCACCACGGTGCCCTAAAGCAAGAAACCGAGGAAAACCCTATTCTTGCCGTAGAAACAGTAGGTCATACACCGTACACAAGTAGAACTCTATTCTTTTTTTTTGATTGATTTCTTAGCCTATTTTCTCTTCTCTTAGACTGATTTAAAATGCACCTTACTCATGCAAGTTTATTTTTTTCGTGGAAACCACTTAAAGAAACAGAGCACAAGAAGTTACGAGATTAGCGCAATTCACTGTTATAATATCCTGGCAACGGAAGCAAATGCAATGCTGACGAAAACTTTGTTGATTAAATTTTAGGTGTTTGATTGAGTTTGTTGATAAATAGCGTGATGATGCATGAAGGGGTTTTCCACGTGATTACACTACGATAATAACGGTTTGAAATGTGAAACTTGGAAAATATGTCAGGATGGCCGAGCGGTCTAAGGCGCCAGACTCAAGGTGAAAACCTTACTTCTCAGAGCGAAGGATTAGAATTCTGGTCTTCAATGAAGGCGTGGGTTCAAATCCCACTCCTGACAAGTTTTCTCTTGGGAGATGTCCCTGTGGAATGAATATGCTATAGAAATATTTACTTTGGTAAATGGCGATGGTGGTATAGTGGTTAGCATGGTTGCCTTCCAAGCAATCGACACGAGTTCGATTCTCGGCCATCGCAACCCTTTATTTAATAAAAAAATATTTGATAAAAAAATCAAACATATTTAGAACCTAAATCCGCCACTTGTTGTCTGATAGCACAGGAATGTGAAACACGTGAAAAGTTTCAAAAAATCATAAGGAAAGTCGACCGGTTCTTCGTTATATCACGTCAAAATTGGGACTGTGAAATGAAAATGAGGTGTACAAGGAATCCCAATATCGGAAAAGAAACCCAGGACTCCTTGGTGTGAGCAAAATACGCCATCAACTAGACCTTACGGTATTGCGATAATATTGCGTTAATCTACAGCAGTATTTGAAGGATAAGGTTGATTTATCGAAAACTGATTGATTGAATGTTCCTGATTAAACTTGGTGATGAATACAATGGTAATGCATTACAGTAGCTTCAGAAATAATTGTCAGGTTGGCCGAGCGGCTTAAGGCGCCAGACTTAAGGAATGTACGTTTCATCTCAGAAATTAGCTTTAGAATTCTGGTCTTCAATGAAGGCGTGGGTTCAAATCCCACTCCTGACAAATCTTTCTCTTGGGAGATGTTCCTGTTGAATGAATGTGCTCTAGAAATTTCGGGAATAGAAACAGGCGATGGTGGTATAGTGGTTAGCATGGTTGCCTTCCAAGCAATCGACCCGAGTTCGATTCTCGGTCATCGCAGCTCGATTTATTATAATTGTTTATGTAAAATAGAAAAACCAACCAGTAAAATCCAGCATCTGTTATTCAAAATTTCTGAAAAACAGAACAATGGAATCGAGTACAAGAATACGAAGGCTAGTCTTCAAATTAGGATAATTCAGAACGATACTGGAGTTATGACGAATTTTAAACGATTTTCACCCGTTATCGAGCCACGAGTAATTGTAATCGGTAACGAAATGTTCCCATACCGGGAATTGAGCCCGGGCCTCCTGGGTGAGAGCCAGGTATCCTACCCACTAGACAATATGGGAATAATTTTAAGTACTGAAACTACAATAGGTACACCCGAGTCCATTAATATGTGCCCCCTCGGAATGGCGGGAAAACTTTAGCACCGCTGTAAATTTCGAAGACGGATAGTATTTTGCAGCGGCATGAATAATAGCTCTTTTCCGGTATTCTTGGTCCCCGAAAATTAGGTAAAAATATGGTTTTCGAAGCAACCAGAGGTTGGGGAAGGGGATAGAAAAACAAAAACAAAAAAACGAAAACTGATGAAAAACAAAAGAATTTTATTTCAATATAATAGAAAAAGTATAGCTTGTCATATGGCTTCTGTTTTTTTCTTATTTGTTAATATTTTGTCCATCCACCTTCAGCATCAATAACCTTCTGAAGACGTTCTGGCATACTTTCAATTAAATGTTGAAGAATGTTCTCGTTATCAGCAAGTTTTTCCCATTCATTGCGCACTAATTCAAATAACAAATTAGCGTTGTTGGCATCACGCGCGTGATACGGCAACCCGTCTCCGGTTGTAGATTTCGTTAATTTGCAGACGAGATAACCCCAAATATTTTCAATCGGGTTCATATCTGCACCTTTCGTCGGCCAATCTAGGGCAATGAGCTGTGGATGCAAAGCTAGCCATTCTCTAGTATGCCGTGCATTGTGAATTGCCGAACTAAATGCAAAAATATTAGTATAGTAAAATGACATAAAGTAGTAGCGTATTACTTGTCTTGGACGAAAACAACGGGGTCTACACCTGGAAACTCCGCCAGCACGTAGGGTAATAAAGTTTGTTCTAATACGCTTGTCACGTATTGAGCCGAAGTTAAAGTGTTGGTAACGCGATAAAGTGGCGTTATTCCACCCAACCACATCCCACCCCAAACGCTAACCGTTGTTCTGCCGCTTCTTTTAATCGAATAAATATTTTTCCGATCGAATCTTTCGTTGGCTGATCGGCGAACCCTGAGTTGTCCGTGCGCGGCCGATGACCATGATTTTTCATCCTGGAGGAAAGGGACTCAGTACAAGGTCTAGCATGTCTGCCGGCTGAAATAAATGAACTGAATTCCTTTTTACAGCTAAGGCAGACATACTGGGTTGTGTACTGAACCCCTCTCCTAGAGTGTCTTTCTTTAATGTGCGCCTCCGCCAATTGTCTCTTGCGGTCCCCTGACCAGGGACCGCTCTGGGGAATAGAAACAGGCGATAGTGGTATAGTGGTTAGCATGGTTGCCTTCCAAGCAATCGACCCGAGTTCGATTCTCGGTCATCGCAGCTCGATTTATTATAATTGTTTATGTAAAATAGAAAAACCAAACAGTAAAATCCAGCATCTGTTATTCAAAATTTCTGAAAAACAGAACAATGGAATCGAGTACAAGAATACGAAGGCTAGTCTTCAAATTAGGATAATTCAGAACGATACTGGAGCTATGACGAATTTTAAACGATTTTCACCCGTTATCGAGCCACGAGTAATTGTAATCGGTAACGAAATTTTCCCATACCGGGAATTGAACCCGGGCCTCCTGGGTGAGAGCCAGGTATCCTAACCACTAGACAATATGGGAATAATTTTGAGCACTGAAACTACAATAGGTACCGTTTAACAATGATCTGGCTCGGTTCAAAGCCACATTAGCAGAAATCAATGGATGTATGGAAATGGTGCGTCCTCACTTGCACCACGGTGCCCTAAAGCAAGAAACCGAGGAAAACCCTATTCTTGCCGTAGAAACAGTAGGTCATACACCGTACACAAGTAGAACTCTATTCTTTTTTTTTCGATTGATTTCTTAGCCTATTTTCTCTTCTCTTAGACTGATTTAAAATGCACCTTACTCATGCAAGTTTATTTTTTTCGTGGAAACCACTTAAAGAAACAGAGCACAAGAAGTTACGAGATTAGCGCAATTCACTGTTATAATATCCTGGCAACGGAAGCAAATGCAATGCTGACGAAAACTTTGTTGATTAAATTTTAGGTGTTTGATTGAGTTTGTTGATAAATAGCGTGATGATGCATGAAGGGGTTTTCCACGTGATTACACTACGATAATAACGGTTTGAAATGTGAAACTTGGAAAATATGTCAGGATGGCCGAGCGGTCTAAGGCGCCAGACTCAAGGTGAAAACCTTACTTCTCAGAGCGAAGGATTAGAATTCTGGTCTTCAATGAAGGCGTGGGTTCAAATCCCACTCCTGACAAGTTTTCTCTTGGGAGATGTCCCTGTGGAATGAATATGCTATAGAAATATTTAGTTTGGGAATTGGCGATGGTGGTATAGTGGTTAGCATGGTTGCCTTCCAAGCAATCGACCCGAGTTCGATTCTCGGCCATCGCAACCCTTTATTTAATAAAAAAATATTTGATAAAAAAATCAAACATATTTAGAACCTAAATCCGCCACTTGTTGTCTGATAGCACAGGAATGTGAAACACGTGAAAAGTTTCAAAAAATCATAAGGAAAGTCGACCGGTTCTTCGTTATATCACGTCAAAATTGGGACTGTGAAATGAAAATGAGGTGTACAAGGAATCCCAATATCGGAAAAGAAACCCAGGACTCCTTGGTGTGAGCAAAATACGCCATCAACTAGACCTTACGGTATTGCGATAATATTGCGTTAATCTACAGCAGTATTTGAAGGATAAGGTTGATTTATCGAAAACTGATTGATTGAATGTTCCTGATTAAACTTGGTGATGAATACAATGGTAATACATTACAGTAGCTTCAGAAATAATTGTCAGGATGGCCGAGCGGTTTAAGGCGCCAGACTTAAGGAATGTACGTTTCATCTCAGAAATTAGCTTTAGAATTCTGGTCTTCAATGAAGGCGTGGGTTCAAATCCCACTCCTGACAAATCTTTCTCTTGGGAGATGTTCCTGTTGAATGAATGTGCTCTAGAAATTTCGGGAATAGAAACAGGCGATGGTGGTATAGTGGTTAGCATGGTTGCCTTCCAAGCAATCGACCCGAGTTCGATTCTCGGTCATCGCAGCTCGATTTATTATAATTGTTTATGTAAAATAGAAAAACCAAACAGTAAAATCCAGCATCTGTTATTCAAAATTTCTGAAAAACAGAACAATGGAATCGAGTACAAGAATACGAAGGCTAGTCTTCAAATTAGGATAATTCAGAACGATACTGGAGTTATGACGAATTTTAAACGATTTTCACCCGTTATCGAGCCACGAGTAATTGTAATCGGTAACGAAATGTTCCCATACCGGGAATTGAACCCGGGCCTCCTGGGTGAGAGCCAGGTATCCTAACCACTAGACAATATGGGAATAATTTTAAGTACTGAAACTACAATAGGTACCGTTTAACAATGATCTGGCTCGGTTCAAAGCCACATTAGCAGAAATCAATGGATGTATGGAAATGGTGCGTCCTCACTTGCACCACGGTGCCCTAAAGCAAGAAACCGAGGAAAACCCTATTCTTGCCGTAGAAACAGTAGGTCATACACCGTACACAAGTAGAACTCTATTCTTTTTTTTTCGATTGATTTCTTAGCCTATTTTCTCTTCTCTTAGACTGATTTAAAATGCACCTTACTCATGCAAGTTTATTTTTTTCGTGGAAACCACTTAAAGAAACAGAGCACAAGAAGTTACGAGATTAGCGCAATTCACTGTTATAATATCCTGGCAACGGAAGCAAATGCAATGCTGACGAAAACTTTGTTGATTAAATTTTAGGTGTTTGATTGAGTTTGTTGATAAATAGCGTGATGATGCATGAAGGGGTTTTCCACGTGATTACACTACGATAATAACGGTTTGAAATGTGAAACTTGGAAAATATGTCAGGATGGCCGAGCGGTCTAAGGCGCCAGACTCAAGGTGAAAACCTTACTTCTCAGAGCGAAGGATTAGAATTCTGGTCTTCAATGAAGGCGTGGGTTCAAATCCCACTCCTGACAAGTTTTCTCTTGGGAGATGTCCCTGTGGAATGAATATGCTATAGAAATATTTACTTTGGGAATTGGCGATGGTGGTATAGTGGTTAGCATGGTTGCCTTCCAAGCAATCGACCCGAGTTCGATTCTCGGCCATCGCAACCCTTTATTTAATAAAAAAATATTTGATAAAAAAATCAAACATATTTAGAACCTAAATCCGCCACTTGTTGTCTGATAGCACAGGAATGTGAAACACGTGAAAAGTTTCAAAAAATCATAAGGAAAGTCGACCGGTTCTTCGTTATATCACGTCAAAATTGGGACTGTGAAATGAAAATGAGGTGTACAAGGAATCCCAATATCGGAAAAGAAACCCAGGACTCCTTGGTGTGAGCAAAATACGCCATCAACTAGACCTTACGGTATTGCGATAATATTGCGTTAATCTACAGCAGTATTTGAAGGATAAGGTTGATTTATCGAAAACTGATTGATTGAATGTTCCTGATTAAACTTGGTGATGAATACAATGGTAATACATTACAGTAGCTTCAGAAATAATTGTCAGGATGGCCGAGCGGTTTAAGGCGCCAGACTTAAGGAATGTACGTTTCATCTCAGAAATTAGCTTTAGAATTCTGGTCTTCAATGAAGGCGTGGGTTCAAATCCCACTCCTGACAAATCTTTCTCTTGGGAGATGTTCCTGTTGAATGAATGTGCTCTAGAAATTTCGGGAATAGAAACAGGCGATGGTGGTATAGTGGTTAGCATGGTTGCCTTCCAAGCAATCGACCCGAGTTCGATTCTCGGTCATCGCAGCTCGATTTATTATAATTGTTTATGTAAAATAGAAAAACCAAACAGTAAAATCCAGCATCTGTTATTCAAAATTTCTGAAAAACAGAACAATGGAATCGAGTACAAGAATACGAAGGCTAGTCTTCAAATTAGGATAATTCAGAACGATACTGGAGTTATGACGAATTTTAAACGATTTTCACCCGTTATCGAGCCACGAGTAATTGTAATCGGTAACGAAATGTTCCCATACCGGGAATTGAACCCGGCCTCCTGGGTGAGAGCCAGGTAACCTAACCACTAGACAATATGGGAATAATTTTAAGTACTGAAACTACAATAGGTACCGTTTAACAATGATCTGGCTCGGTTCAAAGCCACATTAGCAGAAATCAATGGATGTATGGAAATGGTGCGTCCTCACTTGCACCACGGTGCCCTAAAGCAAGAAACCGAGGAAAACCCTATTCTTGCCGTAGAAACAGTAGGTCATACACCGTACACAAGTAGAACTCTATTCTTTTTTTTTCGATTGATTTCTTAGCCTATTTTCTCTTCTCTTAGACTGATTTAAAATGCACCTTACTCATGCAAGTTTATTTTTTTCGTGGAAACCACTTAAAGAAACAGAGCACAAGAAGTTACGAGATTAGCGCAATTCACTGTTATAATATCCTGGCAACGGAAGCAAATGCAATGCTGACGAAAACTTTGTTGATTAAATTTTAGGTGTTTGATTGAGTTTGTTGATAAATAGCGTGATGATGCATGAAGGGGTTTTCCACGTGATTACACTACGATAATAACGGTTTGAAATGTGAAACTTGGAAAATATGTCAGGATGGCCGAGCGGTCTAAGGCGCCAGACTCAAGGTGAAAACCTTACTTCTCAGAGCGAAGGATTAGAATTCTGGTCTTCATTGAAGGCGTGGGTTCAAATCCCACTCCTGACAAGTTTTCTCTTGGGAGATGTCCCTGTGGAATGAATATGCTATAGAAATATTTACTTTGGGAATTGGCGATGGTGGTATAGTGGTTAGCATGGTTGCCTTCCAAGCAATCCACCCGAGTTCGATTCTCGGCCATCGCAACCCTTTATTTAATAAAAAAATATTTGATAAAAAAATCAAACATATTTAGAACCTAAATCCGCCACTTGTTGTCTGATAGCACAGGAATGTGAAACACGTGAAAAGTTTCAAAAAATCATAAGGAAAGTCGACCGGTTCTTCGTTATATCACGTCAAAATTGGGACTGTGAAATGAAAATGAGGTGTACAAGGAATCCCAATATCGGAAAAGAAACCCAGGACTCCTTGGTGTGAGCAAAATACGCCATCAACTAGACCTTACGGTATTGCGATAATATTGCGTTAATCTACAGCAGTATTTGAAGGATAAGGTTGATTTATCGAAAACTGATTGATTGAATGTTCCTGATTAAACTTGGTGATGAATACAATGGTAATACATTACAGTAGCTTCAGAAATAATTGTCAGGATGGCCGAGCGGTTTAAGGCGCCAGACTTAAGGAATGTACGTTTCATCTCAGAAATTAGCTGTAGAATTCTGGTCTTCAATGAAGGCGTGGGTTCAAATCCCACTCCTGACAAATCTTTCTCTTGGGAGATGTTCCTGTTGAATGAATGTGCTCTAGAAATTTCGGGAATAGAAACAGGCGATGGTGGTATAGTGGTTAGCATGGTTGCCTTCCAAACAATCGACCCGAGTTCGATTCTCGGTCATCGCAGCTCGATTTATTATAATTGTTTATGTAAAATAGAAAAACCAAACAGTAAAATCCAGCATCTGTTATTCAAAATTTCTGAAAAACAGAACAATGGAATCGAGTACAAGAATACGAAGGATAGTCTTCAAATTAGGATAATTCAGAACGATACTGGAGTTATGACGAATTTTAAACGATTTTCACCCGTTATCGAGCCACGAGTAATTGTAATCGGTAACGAAATGTTCCCATACCGGGAATTGAACCCGGGCCTCCTGGGTGAGAGCCAGGTATCCTAACCACTAGACAATATGGGAATAATTTTAAGTACTGAAACTACAATAGGTACCGTTTAACAATGATCTGGCTCGGTTCAAAGCCACATTAGCAGAAATCAATGGATGTATGGAAATGGTGCGTCCTCACTTGCACCACGGTGCCCTAAAGCAAGAAACCGAGGAAAACCCTATTCTTGCCGTAGAAACAGTAGGTCATACACCATACACAAGTAGAACTCTATTCTTTTTTTTTCGATTGATTTCTTAGCCTATTTTCTCTTCTCTTAGACTGATTTAAAATGCACCTTACTCATGCAAGTTTATTTTTTTCGTGGAAACCACTTAAAGAAACAGAGCACAAGAAGTTACGAGATTAGCGCAATTCACTGTTATAATATCCTGGCAACGGAAGCAAATGCAATGCCGACGAAAACTTTGTTGATTAAATTTTAGGTGTTTGATTGAGTTTGTTGATAAATAGCGTGATGATGCATGAAGGGGTTTTCCACGTGATTACACTACGATAATAACGGTTTGAAATGTGAAACTTGGAAAATATGTCAGGATGGCCGAGCGGTCTAAGGCGCCAGACTCAAGGTGAAAACCTTACTTCTCAGAGCGAAGGATTAGAATTCTGGTCTTCAATGAAGGCGTGGGTTCAAATCCCACTCCTGACAAGTTTTCTCTTGGGAGATGTCCCTGTGGAATGAATATGCTATAGAAATATTTACTTTGGGAATTGGCGATGGTGGTATAGTGGTTAGCATGGTTGCCTTCCAAGCAATCGACCCGAGTTCGATTCTCGGCCATCGCAACCCTTTATTTAATAAAAAAATATTTGATAAAAAAATCAAACATATTTAGAACCTAAATCCGCCACTTGTTGTCTGATAGCACAGGAATGTGAAACACGTGAAAAGTTTCAAAAAATCATAAGGAAAGTCGACCGGTTCTTCGTTATATCACGTCAAAATTGGGACTGTGAAATGAAAATGAGGTGTACAAGGAATCCCAATATCGGAAAAGAAACCCAGGACTCCTTGGTGTGAGCAAAATACGCCATCAACTAGACCTTACGGTATTGCGATAATATTGCGTTAATCTACAGCAGTATTTGAAGGATAAGGTTGATTTATCGAAAACTGATTGATTGAATGTTCCTGATTAAACTTGGTGATGAATACAATGGTAATACATTACAGTAGCTTCAGAAATAATTGTCAGGATGGCCGAGCGGTTTAAGGCGCCAGACTTAAGGAATGTACGTTTCATCTCAGAAATTAGCTTTAGAATTCTGGTCTTCAATGAAGGCGTGGGTTCAAATCCCACTCCTGACAAATCTTTCTTGGGAGATGTTCCTGTTGAATGAATGTGCTCTAGAAATTTCGGGAATAGAAACAGGCGATGGTGGTATAGTGGTTAGCATGGTTGCCTTCCAAGCAATCGACCCGAGTTCGATTCTCGGTCATCGCAGCTCGGCTTATTATAATTGTTTATGTAAAATAGAAAAACCAACAGTAAAATCCAGCATCTGTTATTCAAAATTTCTGAAAAACAGAACAATGGAATCGAGTACAAGAATACGAAGGCTAGTCTTCAAATTAGGATAATTCAGAACGATACTGGAGTTATGACGAATTTTAAACGATTTTCACCCGTTATCGAGCCACGAGTAATTGTAATCGGTAACGAAATGTTCCCACACCGGGAATTGAACCCGGGCCTCCTGGGTGAGAGCCAGGTATCCTAACCACTACACAATATGGGAATAATTTTAAGTACTGAAACTACAATAGGTACCGTTTAACAATGATCTGGCTCGGTTCAAAGCCACATTAGCAGAAATCAATGGATGTATGGAAATGGTGCGTCCTCACTTGCACCACGGTGCCCTAAAGCAAGAAACCGAGGAAAACCCTATTCTTGCCGTAGAAACAGTAGGTCATACACCGTACACAAGTAGAACTCTATTCTTTTTTTTTCGATTGATTTCTTAGCCTATTTTCTCTTCTCTTAGACTGATTTAAAATGCACCTTACTCATGCAAGTTTATTTTTTTCGTGGAAACCACTTAAAGAAACAGAGCACAAGAAGTTACGAGATTAGCGCAATTCACTGTTATAATATCCTGGCAACGGAAGCAAATGCAATGCTGACGAAAACTTTGTTGATTAAATTTTAGGTGTTTGATTGAGTTTGTTGATAAATAGCGTGATGATGCATGAAGGGGTTTTCCACGTGATTACACTACGATAATAACGGTTTGAAATGTGAAACTTGGAAAATATGTCAGGATGGCCGAGCGGTCTAAGGCGCCAGACTCAAGGTGAAAACCTTACTTCTCAGAGCGAAGGATTAGAATTCTGGTCTTCAATGAAGGCGTGGGTTCAAATCCCACTCCTGACAAGTTTTCTCTTGGGAGATGTCCCTGTGGAATGAATATGCTATAGAAATATTTACTTTGGGAAATGGCGATTGTGGTATAGTGGTTAGCATGGTTGCCTTCCAAGCAATCGACCCGAGTTCGATTCTCGGCCATCGCAACCCTTTATTTAATAAAAAAATATTTGATAAAAAAATCAAACATATTTAGAACCTAAATCCGCCACTTGTTGTCTGATAGCACAGGAATGTGAAACACGTGAAAAGTTTCAAAAAATCATAAGGAAAGTCGACCGGTTCTTCGTTATATCACGTCAAAATTGGGACTGTGAAATGAAAATGAGGTGTACAAGGAATCCCAATATCGGAAAAGAAACCCAGGACTCCTTGGTGTGAGCAAAATACGCCATCAACTAGACCTTACGGTATTGCGATAATATTGCGTTAATCTACAGCAGTATTTGAAGGATAAGGTTGATTTATCGAAAACTGATTGATTGAATGTTCCTGATTAAACTTGGTGATGAATACAATGGTAATACATTACAGTAGCTTCAGAAATAATTGTCAGGATGGCCGAGCGGTTTAAGGCGCCAGACTTAAGGAATGTACGTTTCATCTCAGAAATTAGCTTTAGAATTCTGGTCTTCAATGAAGGCGTGGGTTCAAATCCCACTCCTGACAAATCTTTCTTGGGAGATGTTCCTGTTGAATGAATGTGCTCTAGAAATTTCGGGAATAGAAACAGGCGATGGTGGTATAGTGGTTAGCATGGTTGCCTTCCAAGCAATCGACCCGAGTTCGATTCTCGGTCATCGCAGCTCGGCTTATTATAATTGTTTATGTAAAATAGAAAAACCAAACAGTAAAATCCAGCATCTGTTATTCAAAATTTCTGAAAAACAGAACAATGGAATCGAGTACAAGAATACGAAGGCTAGTCTTCAAATTAGGATAATTCAGAACGATACTGGAGTTATGACGAATTTTAAACGATTTTCACCCGTTATCGAGCCACGAGTAATTGTAATCGGTAACGAAATGTTCCCACACCGGGAATTGAACCCGGGCCTCCTGGGTGAGAGCCAGGTATCCTAACCACTAGACAATATGGGAATAATTTTAAGTACTGAAACTACAATAGGTACCGTTTAACAATGATCTGGCTCGGTTCAAAGCCACATTAGCAGAAATCAATGGATGTATGGAAATGGTGCGTCCTCACTTGCACCACGGTGCCCTAAAGCAAGAAACCGAGGAAAACCCTATTCTTGCCGTAGAAACAGTAGGTCATACACCGTACACAAGTAGAACTCTATTCTTTTTTTTTCGATTGATTTCTTAGCCTATTTTCTCTTCTCTTAGACTGATTTAAAATGCACCTTACTCATGCAAGTTTTTTTTTTTCGTGGAAACCACTTAAAGAAACAGAGCACAAGAAGTTACGAGATTAGCGCAATTCACTGTTATAATATCCTGGCAACGGAAGCAAATGCAATGCTGACGAAAACTTTGTTGATTAAATTTTAGGTGTTTGATTGAGTTTGTTGATAAATAGCGTGATGATGCATGAAGGGGTTTTCCACGTGATTACACTACGATAATAACTGTTTGAAATGTGAAACTTGGAAAATATGTCAGGATGGCCGAGCGGTCTAAGGCGCCAGACTCAAGGTGAAAACCTTACTTCTCAGAGCGAAGGATTAGAATTCTGGTCTTCAATGAAGGCGTGGGTTCAAATCCCACTCCTGACAAGTTTTCTCTTGGGAGATGTCCCTGTGGAATGAATATGCTATAGAAATATTTACTTTGGGAAATGGCGATGGTGGTATAGTGGTTAGCATGGTTGCCTTCCAAGCAATCGACCCGAGTTCGATTCTCGGCCATCGCAACCCTTTATTTAATAAAAAAAATTTGATAAAAAAATCAAACATATTTAGAACCTAAATCCGCCACTTGTTGTCTGATAGCACAGGAATGTGAAACACGTGAAAAGTTTCAAAAAATCATAAGGAAAGTCGACCGGTTCTTCGTTATATCACGTCAAAATTGGGACTGTGAAATGAAAATGAGGTGTACAAGGAATCCCAATATCGGAAAAGAAACCCAGGACTCCTTGGTGTGAGCAAAATACGCCATCAACTAGACCTTACGGTATTGCGATAATATTGCGTTAATCTACAGCAGTATTTGAAGGATAAGGTTGATTTATCGAAAACTGATTGATTGAATGTTCCTGATTAAACTTGGTGATGAATACAATGGTAATACATTACAGTAGCTTCAGAAATAATTGTCAGGATGGCCGAGCGGTTTAAGGCGCCAGACTTAAGGAATGTACGTTTCATCTCAGAAATTAGCTTTAGAATTCTGGTCTTCAATGAAGGCGTGGGTTCAAATCCCACTCCTGACAAATCTTTCTTGGGAGATGTTCCTGTTGAATGAATGTGCTCTAGAAATTTCGGGAATAGAAACAGGCGATGGTGGTATAGTGGTTAGCATGGTTGCCTTCCAAGCAATCGACCCGAGTTCGATTCTCGGTCATCGCAGCTCGGCTTATTATAATTGTTTATGTAAAATAGAAAAACCAAACAGTAAAATCCAGCATCTGTTATTCAAAATTTCTGAAAAACAGAACAATGGAATCGAGTACAAGAATACGAAGGCTAGTCTTCAAATTAGGATAATTCAGAACGATACTGGAGTTATGACGAATTTTAACGATTTTCACCCGTTATCGAGCCACGAGTAATTGTAATCGGTAACGAAATGTTCCCATACCGGGAATTGAACCCGGGCCTCCTGGGTGAGAGCCAGGTATCCTAACCACTAGACAATATGGGAATAATTTTAAGTACTGAAACTACAATAGGTACCGTTTAACAATGATCTGGCTCGGTTCAAAGCCACATTAGCAGAAATCAATGGATGTATGGAAATGGTGCGTCCTCACTTGCACCACGGTGCCCTAAAGCAAGAAACCGAGGAAAACCCTATTCTTGCCGTAGAAACAGTAGGTCATACACCGTACACAAGTAGAACTCTATTCTTTTTTTTTCGATTGATTTCTTAGCCTATTTTCTCTTCTCTTAGACTGATTTAAAATGCACCTTACTCATGCAAGTTTATTTTTTTCGTGGAAACCACTTAAAGAAACAGAGCACAAGAAGTTACGAGATTAGCGCAATTCACTGTTATAATATCCTGGCAACGGAAGCAAATGCAATGCTGACGAAAACTTTGTTGATTAAATTTTAGGTGTTTGATTGAGTTTGTTGATAAATAGCGTGATGATGCATGAAGGGGTTTTCCACGTGATTACACTACGATAATAACGGTTTGAAATGTGAAACTTGGAAAATATGTCAGGATGGCCGAGCGGTCTAAGGCGCCAGACTCAAGGTGAAAACCTTACTTCTCAGAGCGAAGGATTAGAATTCTGGTCTTCAATGAAGGCGTGGGTTCAAATCCCACTCCTGACAAGTTTTCTCTTGGGAGATGTCCCTGTGGAATGAATATGCTATAGAAATATTTACTTTGGGAAATGGCGATGGTGGTATAGTGGTTAGCATGGTTGCCTTCCAAGCAATCGACCCGAGTTCGATTCTCGGCCATCGCAACCCTTTATTTAATAAAAAAATATTTGATAAAAAAATCAAACATATTTAGAACCTAAATCCGCCACTTGTTGTCTGATAGCACAGGAATGTGAAACACGTGAAAAGTTTCAAAAAATCATAAGGAAAGTCGACCGGTTCTTCGTTATATCACGTCAAAATTGGGACTGTGAAATGAAAATGAGGTGTACAAGGAATCCCAATATCGGAAAAGAAACCCAGGACTCCTTGGTGTGAGCAAAATACGCCATCAACTAGACCTTACGGTATTGCGATAATATTGCGTTAATCTACAGCAGTATTTGAAGGATAAGGTTGATTTATCGAAAACTGATTGATTGAATGTTCCTGATTAAACTTGGTGATGAATACAATGGTAATACATTACAGTAGCTTCAGAAATAATTGTCAGGATGGCCGAGCGGTTTAAGGCGCCAGACTTAAGGAATGTACGTTTCATCTCAGAAATTAGCTTTAGAATTCTGGTCTTCAATGAAGGCGTGGGTTCAAATCCCACTCCTGACAAATCTTTCTTGGGAGATGTTCCTGTTGAATGAATGTGCTCTAGAAATTTCGGGAATAGAAACAGGCGATGGTGGTATAGTGGTTAGCATGGTTGCCTTCCAAGCAATCGACCCGAGTTCGATTCTCGGTCATCGCAGCTCGGCTTATTATAATTGTTTATGTAAAATAGAAAAACCAAACAGTAAAATCCAGCATCTGTTATTCAAAATTTCTGAAAAACAGAACAATGGAATCGAGTACAAGAATACGAAGGCTAGTCTTCAAATTAGGATAATTCAGAACGATACTGGAGTTATGACGAATTTTAAACGATTTTCACCCGTTATCGAGCCACGAGTAATTGTAATCGGTAACGAAATGTTCCCACACCGGGAATTGAACCCGGGCCTCCTGGGTGAGAGCCAGGTATCCTAACCACTAGACAATATGGGAATAATTTTAAGTACTGAAACTACAATAGGTACCGTTTAACAATGATCTGGCTCGGTTCAAAGCCACATTAGCAGAAATCAATGGATGTATGGAAATGGTGCGTCCTCACTTGCACCACGGTGCCCTAAAGCAAGAAACCGAGGAAAACCCTATTCTTGCCGTAGAAACAGTAGGTCATACACCGTACACAAGTAGAACTCTATTCTTTTTTTTTCGATTGATTTCTTAGCCTATTTTCTCTTCTCTTAGACTGATTTAAAATGCACCTTACTCATGCAAGTTTATTTTTTTCGTGGAAACCACTTAAAGAAACAGAGCACAAGAAGTTACGAGATTAGCGCAATTCACTGTTATAATATCCTGGCAACGGAAGCAAATGCAATGCTGACGAAAACTTTGTTGATTAAATTTTAGGTGTTTGATTGAGTTTGTTGATAAATAGCGTGATGATGCATGAAGGGGTTTTCCACGTGATTACACTACGATAATAACGGTTTGAAATGTGAAACTTGGAAAATATGTCAGGATGGCCGAGCGGTCTAAGGCGCCAGACTCAAGGTGAAAACCTTACTTCTCAGAGCGAAGGATTAGAATTCTGGTCTTCAATGAAGGCGTGGGTTCAAATCCCACTCCTGACAAGTTTTCTCTTGGGAGATGTCCCTGTGGAATGAATATGCTATAGAAATATTTACTTTGGGAATTGGCGATGGTGGTATAGTGGTTAGCATGGTTGCCTTCCAAGCAATCGACCCGAGTTCGATTCTCGGCCATCGCAACCCTTTATTTAATAAAAAAATATTTGATAAAAAAATCAAACATATTTAGAACCTAAATCCGCCACTTGTTGTCTGATAGCACAGGAATGTGAAACACGTGAAAAGTTTCAAAAAATCATAAGGAAAGTCGACCGGTTCTTCGTTATATCACGTCAAAATTGGGACTGTGAAATGAAAATGAGGTGTACAAGGAATCCCAATATCGGAAAAGAAACCCAGGACTCCTTGGTGTGAGCAAAATACGCCATCAACTAGACCTTACGGTATTGCGATAATATTGCGTTAATCTACAGCAGTATTTGAAGGATAAGGTTGATTTATCGAAAACTGATTGATTGAATGTTCCTGATTAAACTTGGTGATGAATACAATGGTAATACATTACAGTAGCTTCAGAAATAATTGTCAGGATGGCCGAGCGGTTTAAGGCGCCATTAAGGAATGTACGTTTCATCTCAGAAATTAGCTTTAGAATTCTGGTCTTCAATGAAGGCGTGGGTTCAAATCCCACTCCTGACAAATCTTTCTCTTGGGAGATGTTCCTGTTGAATGAATGTGCTCTAGAAATTTCGGGAATAGAAACAGGCGATGGTGGTATAGTGGTTCGACAAGATTTTATTTTCCTCAAAGGAACAAGCATATATGGCAAAGAGTACAATAGGGACATAAAAATCAGAAAAACATATATAAAAGTATAAACGTTAAACTGACTTTCAAAAGCAAGTAGTATATACATTATGATATCATTGATTAAGACTAAGTACGTTAAAACACCAAAACATGCAATACATTTTACAGAATGTTAAGGCGAGAAAATTGCTCTTACATATGTATGTTGTGATCGTCTGTAGTAGCTAGGTGTTCCCTTATCATCTCCATTGATCCTTTAATGGCTGCCAATCTTGACCTTCTTCTGAACGTGCACCAGCTGCGATGGTCGATGCCTAGAAGAGACCGGATGTCTTCGTTCATTGGGTACCAGGAGCCTAGGGAGCCAAGCACTAATGGAAGCACTTGTCCCAGGTGTTGGTACTTGGTGACTTTCCGGTTGTATGCTGCCTCAAGATTGTCGGAGATGTCGTAAGAAACCGCGACGTCAATCATCAGACGAGTCCCAGAAACTTCGAGTTCGACGTCAGGTTTCAGTCGCGATTCAGGCAGTTCTCGGTTGATGATGGCAGTATAACCTTTTCTAGACAGCAACTGGTAGAGGAGTTCCAAAACGGCGTCATGCCTTTGTGTGGCTAAAGTCAGATTGACTCTGCAGTTGTTGAGGACATGAAAACCATTCTCGGAGCTTTCTCCGCAGTGTCGACAGGTTTTGTTGTCAGACGACGACCAGGAGTACCCACGGAGAGGGAGAAGGTCAAGTCTTGCCCGATGGAGGTACCGCCAATCGTCGTGTTGTAGATCTGTCTTGCTGGATGTAAGTCTGGCGATGTCTTTTGTTGATCGGTCTGTTGCCAAGGCTGAAGCAACTCTTCCTTGATGGGGAGCACTTATAAATTTTAGGGTGTGGCGTTGTCGTACCACCTGTCGAAGGCCACGAACTGCCTTTCCTGGGAGAACGGAGACGTCGTCGGCGATAATTCTGATATTACCTTCGCCGGATACATCTATCCGAACTCTCATGCGTTTGGCAGCGCCGCGAGCAAGGGTCCAAAGGTTGGTGCCAGCCGGGGCGTAGCGGAGTCTGTAGAGACCGGCTTCCGTAGACCCGGAAAGGTATTCCCCAATCGGGAGAGTTGCTGGGGCTTCATCCCTGAACCCTCGCATGATTGTGTCCTTGAGCTGCTCAGTGAAAATACCCTTCACCAGCTGGTCTTTACTAGTGAGTAGTTGAACAGCTCTGGCAAGGGTCCAGATGTCAGCATCGTCAGTAAGGCTGAAAGTTCCGAGTCCACCAACTCGTCGGTCCGCGTAGAAGAACGGTGTAGTGGCAGTGTTGGGCACCATGGTGATGTGTCCGAGAAACTTGCGGCATTCGGTATCAAGTGTAGTAAGAACATCCTTGAGGACTCTTCCAGATGCAAGGTGATGAGACAGTGATGGAAGAAGGTGACTCCGAAAAACCTCAAGTTTCTGCCATGGTGCTAGTAATGATTCGGCGATCTTGTCGAGATTACTGACGAGCTGATTGGGAGGACGGAACCGAAGTTTAGCGCCTATTGGTGTGCCAAGATATATCTCCTGTTCGTCGGAACCCAGAGATTTAATTGGTCTCCCATCAACAAACAGGTCCACCTGAAAAGGCTTTCCATTGATGAAGTTGAGACTGGCACACTTTTGGGCGTTGAACTTAAGCCCAAGGACCTTAGCTACCCGTGATAAGTGGTGAAGTGACTCTTGCAGTGCTTGGGCTGTGTTGGACACTACCGCTATATCATCGGCGTACGCTGTTGCCTTGACAATCTGCCCAAAGAGGTTGATTCCAGGGTTGCTCTCCGACAGTGCCGCTCGAAGAAGTGGTTCGGCGGCCAAGTTAAAGATCGTGGTGCTGAGAGCATCACCTTGACGAACCCCAGCAGAAGGGGCTATCGAGATAGTCTCTTTTCCGACGACAAAGTCCATGCTGTTTCCAGTGTAGATGTCGGAGAGCATGCGCTTCAGGTCTTTTGGCAGCGGAAGTGAATGAAACAGTTGATACAGTACAGCATGGGGTACTGAACCAAATGCATTGCACAAGTCCAGCCAAGCCATTGACATGCACTTGCGTTTGGAAGTGGTTTCCTCCACCGCAGTCTGAAGAAGCTGGGTGTGTTCTTGAATGCCATGAACGCCTGGTAGAAATCCTTTCTGTCCCGGGGAAAGCCAGCCCAACTCTACTGCAATTGACGTGATTCTTTGGCTTAGGATGCCAGAGTAGATTTTGTAGAGGGTAGACAGAAGAGAAATTGGCCTGAAATTGGAAAAGTCACTTGAGTCCCCTTTTTTAAAGATGGGAACCGTTCGTGACTTCCTCCAAGCATCAGGAATTCCAAACTGCCATACCCTATCGTAGATGACTTCGAGGAGGCGGCCTTGCGGATCGAGAGCCTTAATGTGGCGATACTCGATCCCATCAGATCCCGGAGCAGTATTAGTAGCGCGTCGAAGCTTGAGTTCGATTTCCTCTCTGGATGGTGGCCGATTCAGAAAATCTGACTGGTCTTCAGAAGGCATAGTCCAGTTGCAGGCGTTGAAGAGTTGTCTTGCTCTTGTAATTTCTTCTGTCGACAGCTGAGGACGAACGTATGTGTTGTGAAGATACTGGTTTGCTGCCTCCGTGCTGCCCGTGTACGGCGAAGACTTTTCTCCAAGAACCTGCCTAACGGCTCTTCTTGGATAGATGTTAAATAGCCTCTGAATACGGCTCGCCTCTTCGGGTCTTGACTTTTGCCTCTGACGAATTCTTTGCAGTTGTCTGGATTGGTTTCGACGTCTTGGTCTTCTTGGGGCGTTTTCTGGTCTTGGGCGCTCTTGCTGGAATGGTTGTTCAGTAGTGGAGGCTCTTGCAAACCAGTCGACAGTGCAGCGACCCAAAACTTCGTTGAGATCCTCCATATTGTTGCAGTTTCTGAACACTGGTTCCCAAAGGTGATAAAAGTGTCCAGATCTTTGGGTTAGATATTCAGTGGAGGGATCTAAAACGACTTCTTCGTCAGAGACCGACCGCTGTGACCCATCCGTTGGGGGTGTGTTCTGATCTTGAACTTCATCTGCCAAAGGTGGGATAATAGACGTCATTTGAGGTGAACGCTCCGCCAAAGATGACTCTGTTGCTGCTGTCGTGTTTGTGCACGGAGAAGATGTATCGGAATTAATTGTCGTTTCTGTGACTTCAGCTCTTGATGCATTTGTTGCGTCATGACGTGACAAAATGAAAAGCCAGCTTTCGTTCGGAGCACCATCTGCGTCGTGGTCCTCTCTTAGAAGGGATTGAGTAGGGGGGGCTTGAAGTGGGGACGAATGCTCTGGGGCGGCAACATCTGACTGCAAAGCTAACGGTATCGATAGTGAGGTTGAAGAGTCTCCAGAGATACGGGGGGTCTCTTGGTGAGTAGAAGCTGACGGCATGCATTTAACATCATGGGCGTGCATCTTCTTCCCCTGCTCGATGATCCCGCACTTGGAACACTTCCAAAACTTCTCAAGCCGAAGCGAATGTTTTGTCTCCAGATGGCGAATCATTGAATGCATTGTGTTGCAATGGCTTGCCAAAGTCACCCACTCACACCTGGGGCATTGACCCGAGTTCGATTCTCGGCCATCGCAACCCTTTATTTAATAAAAAAATATTTGATAAAAAAATCAAACATATTTAGAACCTAAATCCGCCACTTGTTGTCTGATAGCACAGGAATGTGAAACACGTGAAAAGTTTCAAAAAATCATAAGGAAAGTCGACCGGTTCTTCGTTATATCACGTCAAAATTGGGACTGTGAAATGAAAATGAGGTGTACAAGGAATCCCAATATCGGAAAAGAAACCCAGGACTCCTTGGTGTGAGCAAAATACGCCATCAACTAGACCTTACGGTATTGCGATAATATTGTCACATTCACATACAAAGAATCCCTTAGTCAATTGTAATGTATAAACGTATTAGTCTTTTTGCCCTTAACTTTCGGGGAAAAAGACGTAGGTGAAACGTCTTCATGGGGGCTGGTATAAATTTCCTTCCGGCCTCAGTATTAGTAGTAGTAGTCTGGCTCTCGTGTGATCTATGTGTAGTAGTTGTTAGTCCGTGTTTTGTCTAATAGTAGTGGTGGTGGGCGCCATCAGTTTTTTTGTGCTTTAGTTTAGCTACTGGTGGCGAATAGTGAACTGATCGCTGAGCTGTAGTGTCGATTCAGCCAGCGATCCGGTAAACCGTTCGTGATAGTGGCCTAATTTCACCCAAGTGCTTGTCCCCTCGTACCCCGTGACAAATTGGTGGAGATGCAGGGTAGTTCCACTCATTGCGCGCTCGTTATCATCGATTCCTATCTAGTGATTTTCGAAATCTACGGCGGCCCCGGGCGTTATCGTTGTCATAATCGGTCTGTTGGTCGTTCGTGCATTCGCGCTTAGATTTTCATGGTCGTTAAACTAGTATGCGTTTAGATTCCCTATTCCCCAAAGACACCTATCGAAATAGACCTGAGTGATCCTCGTCTTGACGATTCCTTAGCGACATAGGTTCGACGACTGAACTACGACTACCGTGTAAACGCTTTACTTGCGATCATGCAGCGAGCACTCCGAAATAGGCGAGAACGTCCGCGGGCGGACCAACACGATGTCATTGTCCCAGAGAACGAACCCCATATTCCGGCACCGGCTGCCGCTCCAGCTCCAGCGGAACCAGTACCTAACCCACCCGTTGTTCCACCTCATCCGCCGGCCTTAGCACCCGTGCCTCCCGCTCTTCCACCCTTTTTCGGTCCTCCTCCAACGAGACAGAAGGACCCTCCTTTATTCCGGGGAACGCGGGAAGAAGATGTAGTCAGTTGGATGTTCCGTTTCGCCCAAGTTGCAGACTACAACCAGTGGACCGCCGAACAGCGACTGCGAATCATTGGGATGAGTTTTGAAGGAGTGGCTCAAAAATGGTACTATGGATTAATGCTTAGAGATAGGCCCCCCGAAACTTTTGAAGCGCTACAAGCCGAACTCTTCCGCGCGTTTAAACCAGTAAACTACGAAGACCATTTGGAGGTCAGGCTTCGCTCGAGACAACAAGGGGCGGGCGAACCGTTCACAGATTATTTCCACGATATTCTGTACATGTGTTCCAGGATTGAACCCAACATGGGCGACCGGGCTAAAATTCAACACCTATACCGTGGCCTTCCGTCAGCAACTGTTAGGGGGATCTATCGATTCATCACCCCGACGAGCACCACCGAGGACTTTTTTCGAGAAGTACAAGTGTTCTTACAGGGGGAAGACATGGCTTCGCGTAGGGAATCGCCCTCGTTTCCCCAGACCCCCGTGTATCATATCGGAGAAGAAAAGCGGCTCCACACAGATAGTCCTTCCAGCCAAGAACCAACCCCCCATGCCAGCGGTTTTGTGACAAAGAGTGATCTAGAAGTCTTCGGCCAAAACTTGCTCAGTAAAATTTTACAAGAACGATCTGATGCGCGACCAGAACGACGACGTTCAGAATCGAGAGCAGAAAATTGGGCCACGGGAGGTCCGACCGAGGGGGGAATGCGAAATAAACGTGCTCGTGACGGCCGACCGATCTGTAATAAATGCAATCGACCGGGACATATCGAACGCAATTGTTATTCCCAAACGCGAATGCCGGATGCAAGAGAAAACACGCGCGCGTCCACAGAGGTGTCTCCGAAATCCGATCTAGACGTCAGTAGCGAGTGAAAATACGGCCGAGCCGTAAGTGACGAAGCGCGTAGCGCGATCACAGAGCCGAGCTCTGCGGTGCGGGTCGGTCAAAGACAGAGATCGCACATGAGGCTAACTAATGGCAGAGCCAGAGGTTTTGCCGTGAGAGATTGCATAGCAATATGTTTAGTGGCAGAGCCACTGGGACGTATGATCGATCAATGGAAAGTAAAAGGCCGGCCGGCAAGAAAGAAAGGTGTGACAGAGCCCAGCTCGCACTAATTTGGCTGCGCAGAGCGCGTCATTGGAAATTACGAGGACTGAGTCCTGCGGTGTGAATTCTTACAATGCTCCGTTCTATGTAAATGAAAACGTTGTTAAATAGTCAGTCAATAATGTTAAAAAAAAAAAAAAAAAAAAAAAAAAACCAGATCAACAATATCCAGTCAATGATCGAGGACGATCATCTTTTTCCGGTGGAGGTAGTTGTCACATTCACATACAAAGAATCCCTTAGTCAATTGTAATGTATAAACGTATTAGTCTTTTTGCCCTTAACTTTCGGGGAAAAAGACGTAGGTGAAACGTCTTCATGGGGGCTGGTATAAATTTCCTTCCGGCCTCAGTATTAGTAGTAGTAGTCTGGCTCTCGTGTGATCTATGTGTAGTAGTTGTTAGTCCGTGTTTTGTCTAATAGTAGTGGTGGTGGGCGCCATCAGTTTTTTTGTGCTTTAGTTTAGCTACTGGTGGCGAATAGTGAACTGATCGCTGAGCTGTAGTGTCGATTCAGCCAGCGATCCGGTAAACCGTTCGTGATAGTGGCCTAATTTCACCCAAGTGCTTGTCCCCTCGTACCCCGTGACAATATTGCGTTAATCTACAGCAGTATTTGAAGGATAAGGTTGATTTATCGAAAACTGATTGATTGAATGTTCCTGATTAAACTTGGTGATGAATACAATGGTAATACATTACAGTAGCTTCAGAAATAATTGTCAGGATGGCCGAGCGGTTTAAGGCGCCAGACTTAAGGAATGTACGTTTCATCTCAGAAATTAGCTTTAGAATTCTGGTCTTCAATGAAGGCGTGGGTTCAAATCCCACTCCTGACAAATCTTTCTCTTGGGAGATGTTCCTGTTGAATGAATGTGCTCTAGAAATTTCGGGAATAGAAACAGGCGATGGTGGTATAGTGGTTAGCATGGTTGCCTTCCAAGCAATCGACCCGAGTTCGATTCTCGGTCATCGCAGCTCGATTTATTATAATTGTTTATGTAAAATAGAAAAACCAAACAGTAAAATCCAGTATCTGTTATTCAAAATTTCTGAAAAACAGAACAATGGAATCGAGTACAAGAATACGAAGGCTAGTCTTCAAATTAGGATAATTGAGAACGATACTGGAGTTATGACGAATTTTAAACGATTTTCACCCGTTATCGAGCCACGAGTAATTGTAATCGGTAACGAAATGTTCCCATACCGGGAATTGAACCCGGGCCTCCTGGGTGAGAGCCAGGTATCCTAACCACTAGACAATATGGGTATAATTTTAAGTACTGAAACTACAATAGGTACCGTTTAACAATGATCTGGCTCGGTTCAAAGCCACATTAGCAGAAATCAATGGATGTATGGAAATGGTGCGTCCTCACTTGCACCACGGTGCCCTAAAGCAAGAAACCGAGGAAAACCCTATTCTTGCCGTAGAAACAGTAGGTCATACACCGTACACAAGTAGAACTCTATTCTTTTTTTTTCGATTGATTTCTTAGCCTATTTTCTCTTCTCTTAGACTGATTTAAAATGCACCTTACTCATGCAAGTTTATTTTTTTCGTGGAAACCACTTAAAGAAACAGAGCACAAGAAGTTACGAGATTAGCGCAATTCACTGTTATAATATCCTGGCAACGGAAGCAAATGCAATGCTGACGAAAACTTTGTTGATTAAATTTTAGGTGTTTGATTGAGTTTGTTGATAAATAGCGTGATGATGCATGAAGGGGTTTTCCACGTGATTACACTACGATAATAACGGTTTGAAATGTGAAACTTGGAAAATATGTCAGGATGGCCGAGCGGTCTAAGGCGCCAGACTCAAGGTGAAAACCTTACTTCTCAGAGCGAAGGATTAGAATTCTGGTCTTCAATGAAGGCGTGGGTTCAAATCCCACTCCTGACAAGTTTTCTCTTGGGAGATGTCCCTGTGGAATGAATATGCTATAGAAATATTTACTTTGGGAAATGGCGATGGTGGTATAGTGGTTAGCATGGTTGCCTTCCAAGCAATCGACCCGAGTTCAATTCTCGGCCATCGCAACCCTTTATTTAATAAAAAAATATTTGATAAAAAAATCAAACATATTTAGAACCTAAATCCGCCACTTGTTGTCTGATAGCACAGGAATGTGAAACACGTGAAAAGTTTCAAAAAATCATAAGGAAAGTCGACCGGTTCTTCGTTATATCACGTCAAAATTGGAACTGTGAAATGAAAATGAGGTGTACAAGGAATCCCAATATCGGAAAAGAAACCCAGGACTCCTTGGTGTGAGCAAAATACGCCATCAACTAGACCTTACGGTATTGCGATAATATTGCGTTAATCTACAGCAGTATTTGAAGGATAAGGTTGATTTATCGAAAACTGATTGATTGAATGTTCCTGATTAAACTTGGTGATGAATACAATGGTAATACATTACAGTAGCTTCAGAAATAATTGTCAGGATGGCCGAGCGGTTTAAGGCGCCAGACTTAAGGAATGTACGTTTCATCTCAGAAATTAGCTTTAGAATTCTGGTCTTCAATGAAGGCGTGGGTTCAAATCCCACTCCTGACAAATCTTTCTCTTGGGAGATGTTCCTGTTGAATGAATGTGCTCTAGAAATTTCGGGAATAGAAACAGGCGATGGTGGTATAGTGGTTAGCATGGTTGCCTTCCAAGCAATCGACCCGAGTTCGATTCTCGGTCGTCGCAGCTCGATTTATTATAATTGTTTATGTAAAATAGAAAAAACAAACAGTAAAATCCAGCATCTGTTATTCAAAATTTCTGAAAAACAGAACAATGGAATCGAGTACAAGAATACGAAGGCTAGTCTTCAAATTAGGATAATTCAGAACGATACTGGAGTTATGACGAATTTTAAACGATTTTCACCCGTTATCGAGCCACGAGTAATTGTAATCGGTAACGAAGTGTTCCCATACCGGGAATTGAACCCGGGCCTCCTGGGTGAGAGCCAGGTATCCTAACCACTAGACAATATGGGAATAATTTTAAGTACTGAAACTACAATAGGTACCGTTTAACAATGATCTGGCTCGGTTCAAAGCCACATTAGCAGAAATCAATGGATGTATGGAAATGGTGCGTCCTCACTTGCACCACGGTGCCCTAAAGCAAGAAACCGAGGAAAACCCTATTCTTGCCGTAGAAACAGTAGGTCATACACCGTACACAAGTAGAACTCTATTCTTTTTTTTTCGATTGATTTCTTAGCCTATTTTCTCTTCTCTTAGACTGATTTAAAATGCACCTTACTCATGCAAGTTTATTTTTTTCGTGGAAACCACTTAAAGAAACAGAGCACAAGAAGTTACGAGATTAGCGCAATTCACTGTTATAATATCCTGGCAACGGAAGCAAATGCAATGCTGACGAAAACTTTGTTGATTAAATTTTAGGTGTTTGATTGAGTTTGTTGATAAATAGCGTGATGATGCATGAAGGGGTTTTCCACGTGATTACACTACGATAATAACGGTTTGAAATGTGAAACTTGGAAAATATGTCAGGATGGCCGAGCGGTCTAAGGCGCCAGACTCAAGGTGAAAACCTTACTTCTCAGAGCGAAGGATTAGAATTCTGGTCTTCAATGAAGGCGTGGGTTCAAATCCCACTCCTGACAAGTTTTCTCTTGGGAGATGTCCCTGTGGAATGAATATGCTATAGAAATATTTACTTTGGGGTATAGTGGTTAGCATGGTTGCCTTCCAAGCAATCGACCCGAGTTCGATTCTCGGCCATCGCAACCCTTTATTTAATAAAAAAATATTTGATAAAAAAATCAAACATATTTAGAACCTAAATCCGCCACTTGTTGTCTGATAGCACAGGAATGTGAAACACGTGAAAAGTTTCAAAAAATCATAAGGAAAGTCGACCGGTTCTTCGTTATATCACGTCAAAATTGGGACTGTGAAATGAAAATGAGGTGTACAAGGAATCCCAATATCGGAAAAGAAACCCAGGACTCCTTGGTGTGAGCAAAATACGCCATCAACTAGACCTTACGGTATTGCGATAATATTGCGTTAATCTACAGCAGTATTTGAAGGATAAGGTTGATTTATCGAAAACTGATTGATTGAATGTTCCTGATTAAACTTGGTGATGAATACAATGGTAATACATTACAGTAGCTTCAGAAATAATTGTCAGGATGGCCGAGCGGTTTAAGGCGCCAGACTTAAGGAATGTACGTTTCATCTCAGAAATTAGCTTTAGAATTCTGGTCTTCAATGAAGGCGTGGGTTCAAATCCCACTCCTGACAAATCTTTCTCTTGGGAGATGTTCCTGTTGAATGAATGTGCTCTAGAAATTTCGGGAATAGAAACAGGCGATGGTGGTATAGTGGTTAGCATGGTTGCCTTCCAAGCAATCGACCCGAGTTCGATTCTCGGCCATCGCAACCCTTTATTTAATAAAAAAATATTTGATAAAAAAATCAAACATATTTAGAACCTAACTCCGCCACTTGTTGTCTGATAGCACAGGAATGTGAAACACGTGAAAAGTTTCAAAAAATCATAAGGAAAGTTGACCGGTTCTTCGTTATATCACGTCAAAATTGGGACTGTGAAATGAAAATGAGGTGTACAAGGAATCCCAATATCGGAAAAGAAACCCAGGACTCCTTGGTGTGAGCAAAATACGCCATCAACTAGACCTTACGGTATTGCGATAATATTGCGTTAATCTACAGCAGTATTTGAAGGATAAGGTTGATTTATCGAAAACTGATTGATTGAATGTTCCTGATTAAACTTGGTGATGAATACAATGGTAATACATTACAGTAGCTTCAGAAAAAATTGTCAGGATGGCCGAGCGGTTTAAGGCGCCAGACTTAAGGAATGTACGTTTCATCTCAGAAATTAGCTTTAGAATTCTGGTCTTCAATGAAGGCGTGGGTTCAAATCCCACTCCTGACAAATCTTTCTCTTGGGAGATGTTCCTGTTGAATGAATGTGCTCTAGAAATTTCGGGAATAGAAACAGGCGATGGTGGTATAGTGGTTAGCATGGTTGCCTTCCAAGCAATCGACCCGAGTTCGATTCTCGGTCATCGCAGCTCGATTTATTATAATTGTTTATGTAAAATAGAAAAACCAAACAGTAAAATCCAGCATCTGTTATTCAAAATTTCTGAAAAACAGAACAATGGAATCGAGTACAAGAATACGAAGGCTAGTCTTCAAATTAGGATAATTCAGAACGATACTGGAGTTATGACGAATTTTAAACGATTTTCACCCGTTATCGAGCCACGAGTAATTGTAATCGGTAACGAAATGTTCCCATACCGGGAATTGAACCCGGGCCTCCTGGGTGAGAGCCAGGTATCCTAACCACTAGACAATATGGGAATAATTTTAAGTACTGAAACTACAATAGGTACCGTTTAACAATGATCTGGCTCGGTTCAAAGCCACATTAGCAGAAATCAATGGATGTATGGAAATGGTGCGTCCTCACTTGCACCACGGTGCCCTAAAGCAAGAAACCGAGGAAAACCCTATTCTTGCCGTAGAAACAGTAGGTCATACACCGTACACAAGTAGAACTCTATTCTTTTTTTTTCGATTGATTTCTTAGCCTATTTTCTCTTCTCTTAGACTGATTTAAAATGCACCTTACTCATGCAAGTTTATTTTTTTCGTGGAAACCACTTAAAGAAACAGAGCACAAGAAGTTACGAGATTAGCGCAATTCACTGTTATAATATCCTGGCAACGGAAGCAAATGCAATGCTGACGAAAACTTTGTTGATTAAATTTTAGGTGTTTGATTGAGTTTGTTGATAAATAGCGTGATGATGCATGAAGGGGTTTTCCACGTGATTACACTACGATAATAACGGTTTGAAATGTGAAACTTGGAAAATATGTCACGATGGCCGAGCGGTCTAAGGCGCCAGACTCAAGGTGAAAACCTTACTTCTCAGAGCGAAGGATTAGAATTCTGGTCTTCAATGAAGGCGTGGGTTCAAATCCCACTCCTGACAAGTTTTCTCTTGGGAGATGTCCCTGTGGAATGAATATGCTATAGAAATATTTACTTTGGGAAATGGCGATGGTGGTATAGTGGTTAGCATGGTTGCCTTCCAAGCAATCGACCCGAGTTCGATTCTCGGCCATCGCAACCCTTTATTTAATAAAAAAATATTTGATAAAAAAATCAAACATATTTAGAACCTAAATCCGCCACTTGTTGTCTGATAGCACAGGAATGTGAAACACGTGAAAAGTTTCAAAAAATCATAAGGAAAGTCGACCGGTTCTTCGTTATATCACGTCAAAATTGGGACTGTGAAATGAAAATGAGGTGTACAAGGAATCCCAATATCGGAAAAGAAACCCAGGACTCCTTGGTGTGAGCAAAATACGCCATCAACTAGACCTTACGGTATTGCGATAATATTGCGTTAATCTACAGCAGTATTTGAAGGATAAGGTTGATTTATCGAAAACTGATTGATTGAATGTTCCTGATTAAACTTGGTGATGAATACAATGGTAATACATTACAGTAGCTTCAGAAATAATTGTCAGGATGGCCGAGCGGTTTAAGGCGCCAGACTTAAGGAATGTACGTTTCATCTCAGAAATTAGCTTTAGAATTCTGGTCTTCAATGAAGGCGTGGGTTCAAATCCCACTCCTGACAAATCTTTCTCTTGGAGATGTTCCTGTTGAATGAATGTGCTCTAGAAATTTCGGGAATAGAAACAGGCGATGGTGGTATAGTGGTTAGCATGGTTGCCTTCCAAGCAATCGACCCGAGTTCGATTCTCGGTCA
This sequence comes from Daphnia sinensis, assembly GCA_013167095.2. NCBI lineage: Eukaryota > Metazoa > Arthropoda > Branchiopoda > Diplostraca > Daphniidae > Daphnia > Daphnia sinensis. Next base: position 52,072 of record WJBH02000177.1, on the reverse strand, counting down.
TCGCAGCTCGATTTATTATAATTGTTTATGTAAAATAGAAAAACCAAACAGTAAAATCCAGCATCTGTTATTCAAAATTTCTGAAAAACAGAACAATGGAATCGAGTACAAGAATACGAAGGCTAGTCTTCAAATTAGGATAATTCAGAACGATACTGGAGTTATGACGAATTTTAAACGATTTTCACCCGTTATCGAGCCACGAGTAATTGTAATCGGTAACGAAATGTTCCCATACCGGGAATTGAACCCGGGCCTCCTGGGTGAGAGCCAGGTATCCTAACCACTAGACAATATGGGAATAATTTTAAGTACTGAAACTACAATAGGTACCGTTTAACAATGATCTGGCTCGGTTCAAAGCCACATTAGCAGAAATCAATGGATGTATGGAAATGGTGCGTCCTCACTTGCACCACGGTGCCCTAAAGCAAGAAACCGAGGAAAACCCTATTCTTGCCGTAGAAACAGTAGGTCATACACCGTACACAAGTAGAACTCTATTCTTTTTTTTTCGATTGATTTCTTAGCCTATTTTCTCTTCTCTTAGACTGATTTAAAATGCACCTTACTCATGCAAGTTTATTTTTTTCGTGGAAACCACTTAAAGAAACAGAGCACAAGAAGTTACGAGATTAGCGCAATTCACTGTTATAATATCCTGGCAACGGAAGCAAATGCAATGCTGACGAAAACTTTGTTGATTAAATTTTAGGTGTTTGATTGAGTTTGTTGATAAATAGCGTGATGATGCATGAAGGGGTTTTCCACGTGATTACACTACGATAATAACGGTTTGAAATGTGAAACTTGGAAAATATGTCAGGATGGCCGAGCGGTCTAAGGCGCCAGACTCAAGGTGAAAACCTTACTTCTCAGAGCGAAGGATTAGAATTCTGGTCTTCAATGAAGGCGTGGGTTCAAATCCCACTCCTGACAAGTTTTCTCTTGGGAGATGTCCCTGTGGAATGAATATGCTATAGAAATATTTACTTTGGGGTATAGTGGTTAGCATGGTTGCCTTCCAAGCAATCGACCCGAGTTCGATTCTCGGCCATCGCAACCCTTTATTTAATAAAAAAATATTTGATAAAAAAATCAAACATATTTAGAACCTAAATCCGCCACTTGTTGTCTGATAGCACAGGAATGTGAAACACGTGAAAAGTTTCAAAAAATCATAAGGAAAGTCGACCGGTTCTTCGTTATATCACGTCAAAATTGGGACTGTGAAATGAAAATGAGGTGTACAAGGAATCCCAATATCGGAAAAGAAACCCAGGACTCCTTGGTGTGAGCAAAATACGCCATCAACTAGACCTTACGGTATTGCGATAATATTGCGTTAATCTACAGCAGTATTTGAAGGATAAGGTTGATTTATCGAAAACTGATTGATTGAATGTTCCTGATTAAACTTGGTGATGAATACAATGGTAATACATTACAGTAGCTTCAGAAATAATTGTCAGGATGGCCGAGCGGTTTAAGGCGCCAGACTTAAGGAATGTACGTTTCCTCTCAGAAATTAGCTTTAGAATTCTGGTCTTCAATGAAGGCGTGGGTTCAAATCCCACTCCTGACAAATCTTTCTCTTGGGAGATGTTCCTGTTGAATGAATGTGCTCTAGAAATTTCGGGAATAGAAACAGGCGATGGTGGTATAGTGGTTAGCATGGTTGCCTTCCAAGCAATCGACCCGAGTTCGATTCTCGGCCATCGCAACCCTTTATTTAATAAAAAAATATTTGATAAAAAAATCAAACATATTTAGAACCTAACTCCGCCACTTGTTGTCTGATAGCACAGGAATGTGAAACACGTGAAAAGTTTCAAAAAATCATAAGGAAAGTTGACCGGTTCTTCGTTATATCACGTCAAAATTGGGACTGTGAAATGAAAATGAGGTGTACAAGGAATCCCAATATCGGAAAAGAAACCCAGGACTCCTTGGTGTGAGCAAAATACGCCATCAACTAGACCTTACGGTATTGCGATAATATTGCGTTAATCTACAGCAGTATTTGAAGGATAAGGTTGATTTATCGAAAACTGATTGATTGAATGTTCCTGATTAAACTTGGTGATGAATACAATGGTAATACATTACAGTAGCTTCAGAAAAAATTGTCAGGATGGCCGAGCGGTTTAAGGCGCCAGACTTAAGGAATGTACGTTTCATCTCAGAAATTAGCTTTAGAATTCTGGTTTTCAATGAAGGCGTGGGTTCAAATCCCACTCCTGACAAATCTTTCTCTTGGGAGATGTTCCTGTTGAATGAATGTGCTCTAGAAATTTCGGGAATAGAAACAGGCGATGGTGGTATAGTGGTTAGCATGGTTGCCTTCCAAGCAATCGACCCGAGTTCGATTCTCGGTCATCGCAGCTCGATTTATTATAATTGTTTATGTAAAATAGAAAAACCAAACAGTAAAATCCAGCATCTGTTATTCAAAATTTCTGAAAAACAGAACAATGGAATCGAGTACAAGAATACGAAGGCTAGTCTTCAAATTAGGATAATTCAGAACGATACTGGAGTTATGACGAATTTTAAACGATTTTCACCCGTTATCGAGCCACGAGTAATTGTAATCGGTAACGAAATGTTCCCATACCGGGAATTGAACCCGGGCCTCCTGGGTGAGAGCCAGGTATCCTAACCACTAGACAATATGGGAAAAATTTTTAGTACTGAAACTACAATAGGTACCGTTTAACAATGATCTGGCTCGGTTCAAAGCCACATTAGCAGAAATCAATGGATGTATGGAAATGGTGCGTCCTCACTTGCACCACGGTGCCCTAAAGCAAGAAACCGAGGAAAACCCTATTCTTGCCGTAGAAACAGTAGGTCATACACCGTACACAAGTAGAACTCTATTCTTTTTTTTTCGATTGATTTCTTAGCCTATTTTCTCTTCTCTTAGACTGATTTAAAATGCACCTTACTCATGCAAGTTTATTTTTTTCGTGGAAACCACTTAAAGAAACAGAGCACAAGAAGTTACGAGATTAGCGCAATTCACTGTTATAATATCCTGGCAACGGAAGCAAATGCAATGCTGACGAAAACTTTGTTGATTAAATTTTAGGTGTTTGATTGAGTTTGTTGATAAATAGCGTGATGATGCATGAAGGGGTTTTCCACGTGATTACACTACGATAATAACGGTTTGAAATGTGAAACTTGGAAAATATGTCAGGATGGCCGAGCGGTCTAAGGCGCCAGACTCAAGGTGAAAACCTTACTTCTCAGAGCGAAGGATTAGAATTCTGGTCTTCAATGAAGGCGTGGGTTCAAATCCCACTCCTGACAAGTTTTCTCTTGGGAGATGTCCCTGTGGAATGAATATGCTATAGAAATATTTACTTTGGGAAATGGCGATGGTGGTATAGTGGTTAGCATGGTTGCCTTCCAAGCAATCGACCCGAGTTCGATTCTCGGCCATCGCAACCCTTTATTTAATAAAAAAATATTTGATAAAAAAATCAAACATATTTAGAACCTAAATCCGCCACTTGTTGTCTGATAGCACAGGAATGTGAAACACGTGAAAAGTTTCAAAAAATCATAAGGAAAGTCGACCGGTTCTTCGTTATATCACGTCAAAATTGGGACTGTGAAATGAAAATGAGGTGTACAAGGAATCCCAATATCGGAAAAGAAACCCAGGACTCCTTGGTGTGAGCAAAATACGCCATCAACTAGACCTTACGGTATTGCGATAATATTGCGTTAATCTACAGCAGTATTTGAAGGATAAGGTTGATTTATCGAAAACTGATTGATTGAATGTTCCTGATTAAACTTGGTGATGAATACAATGGTAATACATTACAGTAGCTTCAGAAATAATTGTCAGGATGGCCGAGCGGTTTAAGGCGCCAGACTTAAGGAATGTACGTTTCATCTCAGAAATTAGCTTTAGAATTCTGGTCTGCAATGAAGGCGTGGGTTCAAATCCCACTCCTGACAAATCTTTCTTGGGAGATGTTCCTGTTGAATGAATGTGCTCTAGAAATTTCGGGAATAGAAACAGGCGATGGTGGTATAGTGGTTAGCATGGTTGCCTTCCAAGCAATCGACCCGAGTTCGATTCTCGGTCATCGCAGCTCGATTTATTATAATTGTTTATGTAAAATAGAAAAACCAAACAGTAAAATCCAGCATCTGTTATTCAAAATTTCTGAAAAACAGAACAATGGAATCGAGTACAAGAATACGAAGGCTAGCCTTCAAATTAGGATAATTCAGAACGATACTGGAGTTATGACGAATTTTAAACGATTTTCACCCGTTATCGAGCCACGAGTAATTGTAATCGGTAACGAAATGTTCCCATACCGGGAATTGAACCCGGGCCTCCTGGGTGAGAGCCAGGTATCCTAACCACTAGACAATTGGCGGAGACGCACACATTAAGCAAGAGACAATTGGCGGAGACGCACATTAAAGAAAGACACTCTAGGAGAGGGGTTCAGTACACAACCCAGTATGTCTGCCTTGGCTGTAAAAAGGAATTCAGTTCATTTATTTCAGCCGGCAGACATGCTAGACCTTGTACTGAGTCCCTTTCCTCCAGTATTCTCCGCCAATCCCTCGAACTAACCATTGCATCTGCAATGGATGGTTCGCAGGGGTCTCCTAACCCCGCTCACTCCTCTCTCCCCACGTTTTCCCCTTCCAGAATAGAAGGGGACAAAATTATTTTAAAATACCCTGGGAAACCAACGAAGTGTCCTAGGTGTGAGTGGACTACCTTGGCAACTAACACCAGAGCCATGGGCAGTATCCACAGACACCTAGAGACAGCCCACACACTCCGACTAGTTAAATATTGGGAATACGGAGTGTGTGGGTTTGCTGGAGATGGCCCTACCCTAAAAGGACATTACCAAAGATTACATTCCAATCCCAACCCATCACCCTCCATCCGATTTGCTGGGATGTCCAGCATGGATGGCTCCAACCGTGACTCTTCTGCTGCAGTGATCTCTCTAGAGGAGGTTGCTGCAACAGAAGACGAGCGTGAGGAGCTATCCGTGGTGGAAATCCCGGCGATTGAGGAATCCCCTAGTAATGTCCTATCTCCAGCAAATTTTAACGATAGCCCTATTTTAGATCTCAGGAGGGAGTTCGCCACGTCTTTTAGTACACAAAATTTTAGTTGGCTTTATGAACTCCCTCCCCAAGAAAATATAAACCCCCAAATTTTATCAGAAGAGATTTTAGACCCCTCACCTAACCCCGAGATTTTATCCTATGTCCCCAGTCAGCAAAGCAATCGAGGACGTCGTCACAACAGCTCAGAAGAGCAGAGCCAAAGGAACGACGATTTTGTTAGTCTCTGGGCTCCTGCCTTCTTGAGCTGTGAGACTTTAAATGACTTAAACGACGTCCTCGAACGTTGCTCAGCTGACTGGCTGCCTAAATCACAAATTTTACAAGACCCTAGCCCTGAACAACCTCGAGGAAACCCTGACCAAAGAAAAAGAAATCAAAACCGGCAGATGCAGAGGGCCCGGCGACAGATCAAGAAAAAGGCGTACGAGGCAAGGAAGATTCAGCGGCTCTTCAACATATACCCAAGAAGAGCCGTTCGAGAGGTGCTCGAAGACCGTTCACCCTCCTACGATGGTACTGTACAAGCTGCGGAGGAATATCTCAAGAGGACCTACAACCGATTGAGACCATCTCCGCAGCAGTGCCAAAGTGCGAGGGAACTCTACGACACCTGCGACTGGTCCCAACCATCAGAGGACCAGATGAACTTCCTTAATCGTGCGCCAACCCAACAAGAGCTTCAAGCTAAGCTTCGCCGGGCTACCAACACATCACCATGGGTTGATGGCCTAGAATACCGTCATCTAAGAGCCATCGACCCCAACTGCATTCTGCTGGAAACAGTTTGTAAAATGGTTTGGAAGCTAGGGATTCCTAACTGTTGGAAGACATCGCGAACTGTCCCCATTTTCAAGAAAGGGGACAGTAGCGACTATTCCAACTTTAGACCAATATCCCTTCTTCCTACCATTTACAAACTGTTCTCGGGAGTAATCAGCCAGAGAATAACGGAGGTCGCTTCAGACCTTGGCTGGTTATCTCCCGAGCAAAAGGGTTTCCTCCCGGGGGTCCATGGTATTCAGGAACATACACAGCTCTTACAGACGGTTGTCGAGGAGACAAAGACCAAACGAAGGCACATGTCTATAGCATGGCTTGACATGTGCAATGCGTTTGGTTCTGTGCCTCACGCCGTTCTGAATGAGCTGTTCACATCACTTCCAATACCAGAAGACCTCCGTCGCATCCTGGTGGACATATATTCGGGAAATCGGATGGATTTTGCCGTTGGGAAAGAATCCATCCGCATTTTCCCGACAGCGGGTGTTCGCCAGGGTGACGCTCTTAGTTCCCCTATTTTTAACCTGGCTTCCGAGCCCATCGTCAGGGCCGGAAAGTCCAATATTAACCCCGGATTTTTATTATTTGGCTCGCTCGTGAAAACCACGGCATATGCTGACGACATTGCCGTGGTTGCAAATTCTCCTTCCGAGCTCCAGAATATTTTAAACGTTTTATCCCTCACTGCAAACACCTTGGGGCTGCAATTTAATGCCGGGAAGTGTGCTTGCCTGGTCTTCGACAAAGGCAAGCCGTCGGAGGCCCAGTGCCGAATTGGTGAACAGTTAATTCGGTGCTTGGGTCCAGACGACCAAGAAACTTATCTTGGTACACCGATCGGCGGAAAATTGCGGTTCCGACCACCAACTGACCTCATCCCTAACCTCGACAAGATTGCCGCCTCTAACCTTGCACCATGGCAAAAACTTGAAATTTTCCGTAGTCACCTTCTTCCCTCCCTTTCCCATCACCTCGCTTCGGGTCGGGTCCTGAAAGATTCCCTTACCCAACTGGACACTGAGTGCAGGAAGTTCCTAGGCCTTATTTGCAACTTACCCAACCACGCAACGGTCCCCTTTTTCTATGCGGATCGGCGGGTTGGGGGCCTAGGAACATGCCGCCTCACTGATGATGCTGACATCTGGACCATCGCCAGAGCTGCTCAGCTCCTCACTTGTAGAGATCCTACAGTGAGGAATATTTGCAGAGAGCAGCTCCACGACACCATTCGGCGAGGGTTCAGAACCGAGCATCCAGGAGTGTTACCAGTTGGGGAATATCTTTCAGGATCCGTGGATGGGGGGCTCTACAGACTGAGGTACGCGGAGGCAGGGTCTAACCTTTGGACTCTTGCCCGTCAAGCTGCCAAACGACTGGGAGTGCGGATTGATGTATCCGGCGACGAAAACTTACGAATTGTCGCCGATGACGTCTCCGTAAGCCCAGTTAAGGCAGTCCGCGGACTTCGGAAAGTAGCACGGCAGCGCTATACCAGGAACCTTCTCACCGACAAGAGCCACCAGGGAGTTGTTGCCAATTGCCTCTCCCTGGAAGGTACATCAAAAGACATGGCTCGCCTGGTATCCTGCCGTACGCCCCTCTCCTTTCGCGACTGGAGATACCTTCACAGAGCCCGGCTCGACATCCTTCCTCTTCGAGGGCACTCGTGGTTTTGCTCTCAGGAGCAGGATACGAGTTGCCGACGATGTGGGAAGGAAAATGAGACTGGGTATCACGTTTTAAACCACTGTGAAGAAGGTCTCCAGTTAGCCACCAAGAGGCACAACACCGTCCAAGATCTCCTGGAAACGCTGCTAGTCAAGCAAGGCCACGACGTTACTGTCAACAAAGCCATCCCCGGGCAACGTTTAAGACCAGATGTCGAATTTCTCTTATCTGGTTCCCGGGTGATGGTTGACGTCGTGGTCTGCTACGACCAACCAGGGAGCATGGAGAACGCCTACCAGCGAAAGATTGAAAAATATTCTTCGCTTGGTAGGATTCTTCCCCTGGTTGTCGGGTCCCTTGGATCATGGAACCCCAGGAACGAAGACATTCGCTCGATACTTGGTATCGACGGTCGGACCTGGGGCGCATTTCGATTCAAGGCCCGATTAGCAGCAATCCAGGGATCAATGGAAATGGTGTGTGCCCACTTCCATCATGGTGCAACAAACCCCGAAGACGAGGACATCCCCTTTTCCCATGTAGAATCCCCACTCCCTGTAGATTAGCAATACCCATTTTATTTCTCTTATCTATCTCTCTTTTAGCATCTTGCATTTTTTAATAGCCTTTTTAAATTTTTTAAAATTGCTCCCCCATACATACAAGTTTCTTCCCCCCTGGAAAACTCCTCAAAAAGCTAACCACTAGACAATATGGGAATAATTTTAAGTACTGAAACTACAATAGGTACCGTTTAACAATGATCTGGCTCGGTTCAAAGCCACATTAGCAGAAATCAATGGATGTATGGAAATGGTGCGTCCTCACTTGCACCACGGTGCCCTAAAGCAAGAAACCGAGGAAAACCCTATTCTTGCCGTAGAAACAGTAGGTCATACACCGTACACAAGTAGAACTCTATTCTTTTTTTTTCGATTGATTTCTTAGCCTATTTTCTCTTCTCTTAGACTGATTTAAAATGCACCTTACTCATGCAAGTTTATTTTTTTCGTGGAAACCACTTAAAGAAACAGAGCACAAGAAGTTACGAGATTAGCGCAATTCACTGTTATAATATCCTGGCAACGGAAGCAAATGCAATGCTGACGAAAACTTTGTTGATTAAATTTTAGGTGTTTGATTGAGTTTGTTGATAAATAGCGTGATGATGCATGAAGGGGTTTTCCACGTGATTACACTACGATAATAACGGTTTGAAATGTGAAATTTGGAAAATATGTCAGGATGGCCGAGCGGTCTAAGGCGCCAGACTCAAGGTGAAAACCTTACTTCTCAGAGCGAAGGATTAGAATTCTGGTCTTCAATGAAGGCGTGGGTTCAAATCCCACTCCTGACAAGTTTTCTCTTGGGAGATGTCCCTGTGGAATGAATATGCTATAGAAATATTTACTTTGAGAAATGGCGATGGTGGTATAGTGGTTAGCATGGTTGCCTTCCAAGCAATCGACCCGAGTTCGATTCTCGGCCATCGCAACCCTTTATTTAATAAAAAAATATTTGATAAAAAAATCAAACATATTTAGAACCTAAATCCGCCACTTGTTGTCTGATAGCACAGGAATGTGAAACACGTGAAAAGTTTCAAAAAATCATAAGGAAAGTCGACCGGTTCTTCGTTATATCACGTCAAAATTGGGACTGTGAAATGAAAATGAGGTGTACAAGGAATCCCAATATCGGAAAAGAAACCCAGGACTCCTTGGTGTGAGCAAAATACGCCATCAACTAGACCTTACGGTATTGCGATAATATTGCGTTAATCTACAGCAGTATTTGAAGGATAAGGTTGATTTATCGAAAACTGATTGATTGAATGTTCCTGATTAAACTTGGTGATGAATACAATGGTAATACATTACAGTAGCTTCAGAAATAATTGTCAGGATGGCCGAGCGGTTTAAGGCGCCAGACTTAAGGAATGTACGTTTCATCTCAGAAATTAGCTTTAGAATTCTGGTCTTCAATGAAGGCGTGGGTTCAAATCCCACTCCTGACAAATCTTTCTTGGGAGATGTTCCTGTTGAATGAATGTGCTCTAGAAATTTCGGGAATAGAAACAGGCGATGGTGGTATAGTGGTTAGCATGGTTGCCTTCCAAGCAATCGACCCGAGTTCGATTCTCGGTCATCGCAGCTCGATTTATTATAATTGTTTATGTAAAATAGAAAAACCAAACAGTAAAATCCAGCATCTGTTATTCAAAATTTCTGAAAAACAGAACAATGGAATCGAGTACAAGAATACGAAGGCTAGTCTTCAAATTAGGATAATTCAGAACGATACTGGAGTTATGACGAATTTTAAACGATTTTCACCCGTTATCGAGCCACGAGTAATTGTAATCGGTAACGAAATGTTCCCACACCGGGAATTGAACCCGGGCCTCCTGGGTGAGAGCCAGGTATCCTAACCACTAGACAATATGGGAATAATTTTAAGTACTGAAACTACAATAGGTACCGTTTAACAATGATCTGGCTCGGTTCAAAGCCACATTAGCAGAAATCAATGGATGTATGGAAATGGTGCGTCCTCACTTGCACCACGGTGCCCTAAAGCAAGAAACCGAGGAAAACCCTATTCTTGCCGTAGAAACAGTAGGTCATACACCGTACACAAGTAGAACTCTATTCTTTTTTTTTCGATTGATTTCTTAGCCTATTTTCTCTTCTCTTAGACTGATTTAAAATGCACCTTACTCATGCAAGTTTATTTTTTTCGTGGAAACCACTTAAAGAAACAGAGCACAAGAAGTTACGAGATTAGCGCAATTCACTGTTATAATATCCTGGCAACGGAAGCAAATGCAATGCTGACGAAAACTTTGTTGATTAAATTTTAGGTGTTTGATTGAGTTTGTTGATAAATAGCGTGATGATGCATGAAGGGGTTTTCCACGTGATTACACTACGATAATAACGGTTTGAAATGTGAAACTTGGAAAATATGTCAGGATGGCCGAGCGGTCTAAGGCGCCAGACTCAAGGTGAAAACCTTACTTCTCAGAGCGAAGGATTAGAATTCTGGTCTTCAATGAAGGCGTGGGTTCAAATCCCACTCCTGACAAGTTTTTTCTTGGGAGATGTCCCTGTGGAATGAATATGCTATAGAAATATTTACTTTGAGAAATGGCGATGGTGGTATAGTGGTTAACATGGTTGCCTTCCAAGCAATCGACCCGAGTTCGATTCTCGGCCATCGCAACCCTTTATTTAATAAAAAAATATTTGATAAAAAAATCAAACATATTTAGAACCTAAATCCGCCACTTGTTGTCTGATAGCACAGGAATGTGAAACACGTGAAAAGTTTCAAAAAATCATAAGGAAAGTCGACCGGTTCTTCGTTATATCACGTCAAAATTGGGACTGTGAAATGAAAATGAGGTGTACAAGGAATCCCAATATCGGAAAAGAAACCCAGGACTCCTTGGTGTGAGCAAAATACGCCATCAACTAGACCTTACGGTATTGCGATAATATTGCGTTAATCTACAGCAGTATTTGAAGGATAAGGTTGATTTATCGAAAACTGATTGATTGAATGTTCCTGATTAAACTTGGTGATGAATACAATGGTAATACATTACAGTAGCTTCAGAAATAATTGTCAGGATGGCCGAGCGGTTTAAGGCGCCAGACTTAAGGAATGTACGTTTCATCTCAGAAATTAGCTTTAGAATTCTGGTCTTCAATGAAGGCGTGGGTTCAAATCCCACTCCTGACAAATCTTTCTCTTGGGAGATGTTCCTGTTGAATGAATGTGCTCTAGAAATTTCGGGAATAGAAACAGGCGTGGTGGTATAGTGGTTAGCATGGTTGCCTTCCAAGCAATCGACCCGAGTTCGATTCTCGGTCATCGCAGCTCGATTTATTATAATTGTTTATGTAAAATAGAAAAACCAAACAGTAAAATCCAGCATCTGTTATTCAAAATTTCTGAAAAACAGAACAATGGAATCGAGTACAAGAATACGAAGGCTAGTCTTCAAATTAGGATAATTCAGAACGATACTGGAGTTATGACGAATTTTAAACGATTTTCACCCGTTATCGAGCCACGAGTAATTGTAATCGGTAACGAAATGTTCCCACACCGGGAATTGAACCCGGGCCTCCTGGGTGAGAGCCAGGTATCCTAACCACTAGACAATATGGGAATAATTTTATATAATTTTTTCCGTCTGCTAGACTTCGTCGAGAGCAGACGTGTTTTAAAAGAGCTCCGGGTTTTTATGGATGTTTTGTTTTAGCTCATTAGATAATTTTTCTTTTTTATCCTACTTCATCCAAGAAACTCTGCTGCTTTTACCAAAACAAATATTTTTATTTTATTTCGCACTAATTTTTCCTTTTATTTTTATTTTCCGGGTTTTTTATTTATTTATTGTAATTATTGTAATTTTTCAATTTATTTATTTATTCTTCCTCCCCCCATTTACGTCTTTTTATTTCACTTCTACTTCGGAAGGAAATTTTATTATAAAGTAAATTATTTAATTTTCGAAAATTTTAAAATTTTCAACTTGTATTTTGCAATTTTATTTTAATAATCTTCACCATTTAAAATTTAAAATTTAAAATTAAAAATTTAAAAAAAAAATTTTCCCTTTTTTTCTCAATTTAGTTTAAATCCTGTAAAGATATTTTAGAAATTTTGTTCTTCAGATTTTAAAAAGTTTTCAAATTTTTCTACCTATTTTTTATCCGATTTTATTTCATTTTCTATTTTTATTCAATCAAAATTTCTGTTTTAATTTTTTATATGTAAGTGGGCCCAGGGTATCAATGGCAGAGGAAGGAGCATCTAGTAGACATGCTACTAGAGTAAGACTCCATGGGACAATCATTAAAATCCCAGTTCCTCTGCCCAACATTTTAAAATGTGGGGAGAAAACGTGTCAAGGTGAGCGGGGGAGCGGTCCCTGGTCAGGGGACCGCAAGCGACAATTGGCGGAGACGCACATTAAAGAAAGACACTCTAGGAGAGGGGTTCAGTACACAACCCAGTATGTCTGCCTTGGCTGTAAAAAGGAATTCAGTTCATTTATTTCAGCCGGCAGACATGCTAGACCTTGTACTGAGTCCCTTTCCTCCAGTTTTCTCCGCCAATCCCTCGAACTAACCATTGCATCTGCAATGTATGGTTCGCAGGGGTCTCCTCACCCCGCTCACTCCTCTCTCCCCACGTTTTCCCCTTCCAGAATAGAAGGGGACAAAATTATTTTAAAATACCCTGGGAAACCAACGAAGTGTCCTAGGTGTGAGTGGACTACCTTGGCAACTAACACCAGAGCCATGGGTAGTATCCATAGACACCTAGAGACAGCCCACACACTCCGACTAGTTAAATATTGGGAATGCGGAGTGTGTGGATTTGCTGGAGATGGCCCTACCCTTAAAGGACATTACCAAAGACTACATTCCAATCCCAACCCATCACCCTCCATCCGATTTGCTGGGATATCCAGTATGGACAGCTCCAACCGTGACTCTTCTGATGCAGTGATCTCTCTAGAGGAGGTTACTGCAACAGAAGACGAGCATGCTGAGCTGTCCGTTGTGGAAATCCCAGCGATCGAGAAATCCCCTGGTAATGTCCTATCTCCAGCAAATTTTACCCCTAGCCCTATTTTAGATATTGGAAGGGAGTTCGCCAACTCTTTTAATACACAAAATTTTAGTTGGCTTTACGAACTCCCTCCCCATGAAATTATTAACCCCCAAATTTTATCAGAAGAAATTTTAGACCCCTCACCTACCCCCGAGATTTTATCCTTTGCCCCCAGTCAGCAAAGCAATCGAGGACGTCGTCGCAACAGCTCAGAAGAGCAGAGCCAAAGAGAAGACGATTTTGTTAGTCTCTGGGCTCCTGCCTTCTTGAGCTGTGAGACATCGAATGACTTAAACGACGTCCTCGAACGTTGCATAGCTGACTGGCTCCCTAAAGCACAAATTTTACAAGACCCTAGCCCTGAACAACCCCGAGGAAACCCTGACCAAAGAAAAAGAAACCAAAACCGGCAGATGCAGAGGGCCCGGCGACAGATCAAGAAAAAGGCGTACGAGGCAAGGAAGATTCAGCGGCTCTTCAACATATACCCAAGAAGAGCCGTTCGAGAGGTGCTCGAAGACCGTTCACCCTCCTACGATGGTACTGTACAAGCTGCGGAGGAATATCTCAAGAGGACCTACAACCGATTGAGACCATCTCCGCAGCAGTGCCAAAGTGCGAGGGAACTCTACGACACCTGCGACTGGTCCCAACCATCAGAGGACCAGATGAACTTCCTTAATCGTGCGCCAACCCAACAAGAGCTTCAAGCTAAGCTTCGCCGGGCTATAAACACATCACCAGGGGTTGATGGCCTAGAATACCGCCATCTTAGAGCCATCGACCCCAACTGCATTCTGCTGGAAACAGTTTGTAAAATGGTTTGGAAGCTAGGGATTCCTAACTGTTGGAAGACATCGCGAACTGTCCCCATTTTCAAGAAAGGGGACACTAGTGACTATTCCAACTTTAGACCAATATCCCTTCTTCCTACCATTTACAAACTGTTCTCGGGAGTGATCAGCCAGAGGATAACAGAGGTCGCTTCAGACCTTGGCTGGTTATCTCCCGAGCAAAAGGGTTTCCTCCCGGGGGTCCATGGTATACAGGAACATACACAGCTCTTACAGACGGTTGTTGAGGAGACAAAGACCAAACGAAGGCACATGTGTATAGCATGGCTGGACATGTGCAATGCGTTTGGTTCTGTGCCTCACGCCGTTCTGAATGAGCTGTTCACATCACTTCCAATACCAGAAGACCTCCGGCGCATCCTGGTGGACATATATTCGGGAAATCGGATGGATTTTGCCGTTGGGAAAGAATCCATCCGCATTTTCCCGACAGCGGGTGTTCGCCAGGGTGACGCTCTTAGTTCCCCTATTTTTAACCTGGCTTCCGAGCCCCTCGTCAGGGCCGGAAAGTCCAATATTAACCCCGGATTTTTATTATTTGGCTCGCTCGTGAAAACCACGGCATATGCTGACGACATAGCCGTGGTTACAAATTCTCCTTCCGAGCTTCAATATATTTTAAACGTTTTATCCCTCACCGCAAACACCCTGGGACTGCAATTTAATGCCGGGAAGTGTGCTTGTCTGGTCTTTGACAAAGGCAAGCCGTCGGAGACCCAGTGCCGAATTGGTGAACAATTAATTCGGTGCTTGGGTCCAGATGACCAAGAAACGTATCTTGGTACACCGATCGGCGGAAAATTGCGGTTCCGACCACCAACCGACCTCATCCCTAACCTCGACAAGATTGCCGCCTCTAACCTTGCACCATGGCAAAAACTTGAAATTTTCCGTAGTCACCTTCTTCCCTCCCTTTCCCATCACCTCGCTTCGGGTCGGGTCCTGAAAGATTCCCTTACCCAACTGGACACTGAGTGCAGGAAGTTCCTAGGCCTCATTTGCAACTTACCCAACCACGCAACGGTCCCCTTTTTCTATGCGGATCGGCGGGTTGGGGGCCTAGGAACATGCCGCCTCACTGATGATGCTGACATCTGGACCATCGCCAGAGCTGCTCAGCTCCTCACTTGTAGAGATCCTACAGTGAGGAATATTTGCAGAGAGCAGCTCCACGACACCATTCGGCGAGGGTTCAGAACCGAGCATCCAGGAGTGTTACCAGTTGGGGAATATCTTTCAGGATCCGTGGATGGGGGGCTCTACAGACTGAGGTACGCGGAGGCAGGGTCTAACCTTTGGACTCTTGCCCGTCAAGCTGCCAAACGACTGGGAGTGCGGATTGATGTATCCGGCGACGAAAACCTACGAATTGTCGCCGATGACGTCTCCGTAAGCCCAGTTAAGGCAGTCCGCGGACTTCGGAAAGTAGCACGGCAGCGCTATACCAGGAACCTTCTCACCGACAAGAGCCACCAGGGAGTTGTTGCCAATTGCCTCTCCCTGGAAGGTACATCAAAAGACATGGCTCGCCTGGTATCCTGCCGTACGCCCCTCTCCTTTCGCGACTGGAGATACCTTCACAGAGCCCGGCTCGACATCCTTCCTCTTCGTGGGCACTCGTGGTTTTGCTCTCAGGAGCAGGATACGAGTTGCCGACGATGTGGGAAGGAAAATGAGACTGGGTATCACGTTTTAAACCACTGTGAAGAAGGTCTCCAGTTAGCCACCAAGAGGCACAACACCGTCCAAGATCTCCTGGAAACGCTGCTAGTCAAGCAAGGCCACGACGTTACTGTCAACAAAGCCATCCCCGGGCAACGTTTAAGACCAGATGTCGAATTTCTCTTATCTGGATCCCGGGTGATGGTCGACGTCGTGGTCTGCTACGACCAACCAGGGAGCATGGAGAATGCCTACCAGCGAAAGATTGAAAAATATTCTTCGCTTGGTAGGATTCTTCCCCTGGTTGTCGGGTCTCTTGGATCATGGAACCCCAGGAACGAGGATATCCGCTCGATACTTGGTATCGACGGTCGGACCTGGGGTGCATTTCGATTCAAGGCCCGATTAGCAGCAATCCAGGGATCAATGGAAATGGTGTGTGCCCACTTCCATCATGGTGCAACAAACCCCGAAGACGAGAACCTCCCCCTACTCCACGTAGAAACCCCTTTCCCAGTAGAATAGTAAATTTTTATTTCGTTTTAATCTAGCTCCTTTTAAAAAAAAAGTCTTCTTATTTATTTAGCCTTTTTTTTTTATACATATTTTAAATGCACCCTGTCAAACATGTTTATTCCCCCTTGGAAACCACTCCTAAAAACTAACCACTAGACAATATGGGAATAATTTTAAGTACTGAAACTACAATAGGTACCGTTTAACAATGATCTGGCTCGGTTCAAAGCCACATTAGCAGAAATCAATGGATGTATGGAAATGGTGCGTCCTCACTTGCACCACGGTGCCCTAAAGCAAGAAACCGAGGAAAACCCTATTCTTGCCGTAGAAACAGTAGGTCATACACCGTACACAAGTAGAACTCTATTCTTTTTTTTTCGATTGATTTCTTAGCCTATTTTCTCTTCTCTTAGACTGATTTAAAATGCACCTTACTCATGCAAGTTTATTTTTTTCGTGGAAACCACTTAAAGAAACAGAGCACAAGAAGTTACGAGATTAGCGCAATTCACTGTTATAATATCCTGGCAACGGAAGCAAATGCAATGCCGACGAAAACTTTGTTGATTAAATTTTAGGTGTTTGATTGAGTTTGTTGATAAATAGCGTGATGATGCATGAAGGGGTTTTCCACGTGATTACACTACGATAATAACGGTTTGAAATGTGAAACTTGGAAAATATGTCAGGATGGCCGAGCGGTCTAAGGCGCCAGACTCAAGGTGAAAACCTTACTTCTCAGAGCGAAGGATTAGAATTCTGGTCTTCAATGAAGGCGTGGGTTCAAATCCCACTCCTGACAAGTTTTCTCTTGGGAGATGTCCCTGTGGAATGAATATGCTATAGAAATATTTACTTTGGGAAATGGCGATGGTGGTATAGTGGTTAACATGGTTGCCTTCCAAGCAATCGACCCGAGTTCGATTCTCGGCCATCGCAACCCTTTATTTAATAAAAAAATATTTGATAAAAAAATCAAACATATTTAGAACCTAAATCCGCCACTTGTTGTCTGATAGCACAGGAATGTGAAACACGTGAAAAGTTTCAAAAAATCATAAGGAAAGTCGACCGGTTCTTCGTTATATCACGTCAAAATTGGGACTGTGAAATGAAAATGAGGTGTACAAGGAATCCCAATATCGGAAAAGAAACCCAGGACTCCTTGGTGTGAGCAAAATAAGTCATCAACTAGACCTTACGGTATTGCGATAATATTGCGTTAATCTACAGCAGTATTTGAAGGATAAGGTTGATTTATCGAAAACTGATTGATTGAATGTTCCTGATTAAACTTGGTGATGAATACAATGGTAATACATTACAGTAGCTTCAGAAATAATTGTCAGGATGGCCGAGCGGTTTAAGGCGCCAGACTTAAGGAATGTACGTTTCATCTCAGAAATTAGCTTTAGAATTCTGGTCTTCAATGAAGGCGTGGGTTCAAATCCCACTCCTGACAAATCTTTCTCTTGGGAGATGTTCCTGTTGAATGAATGTGCTCTAGAAATTTCGGGAATAGAAACAGGCGATGGTGGTATAGTGGTTAGCATGGTTGCCTTCCAAGCAATCGACCCGAGTTCGATTCTCGGTCATCGCAGCTCGATTTATTATAATTGTTTATGTAAAATAGAAAAACCAAACAGTAAAATCCAGCATCTGTTATTCAAAAT
Source organism: Daphnia sinensis (assembly GCA_013167095.2). NCBI lineage: Eukaryota > Metazoa > Arthropoda > Branchiopoda > Diplostraca > Daphniidae > Daphnia > Daphnia sinensis. Next base: position 34,155 of record WJBH02000177.1, on the reverse strand, counting down.
TTCTGAAAAACAGAACAATGGAATCGAGTACAAGAATACGAAGGCTAGTCTTCAAATTAGGATAATTCAGAACGATACTGGAGTTATGACGAATTTTAAACGATTTTCACCCGTTATCGAGCCACGAGTAATTGTAATCGGTAACGAAATGTTCCCATACCGGGAATTGAACCCGGGCCTCCTGGGTGAGAGCCAGGTATCCTAACCACTAGACAATATGGGAATAATTTTAAGTACTGAAACTACAATAGGTACCGTTTAACAATGATCTGGCTCGGTTCAAAGCCACATTAGCAGAAATCAATGGATGTATGGAAATGGTGCGTCCTCACTTGCACCACGGTGCCCTAAAGCAAGAAACCGAGGAAAACCCTATTCTTGCCGTAGAAACAGTAGGTCATACACCGTACACAAGTAGAACTCTATTCTTTTTTTTTCGATTGATTTCTTAGCCTATTTTCTCTTCTCTTAGACTGATTTAAAATGCACCTTACTCATGCAAGTTTATTTTTTTCGTGGAAACCACTTAAAGAAACAGAGCACAAGAAGTTACGAGATTAGCGCAATTCACTGTTATAATATCCTGGCAACGGAAGCAAATGCAATGCTGACGAAAACTTTGTTGATTAAATTTTAGGTGTTTGATTGAGTTTGTTGATAAATAGCGTGATGATGCATGAAGGGGTTTTCCACGTGATTACACTACGATAATAACGGTTTGAAATGTGAAACTTGGAAAATATGTCAGGATGGCCGAGCGGTCTAAGGCGCCAGACTCAAGGTGAAAACCTTACTTCTCAGAGCGAAGGATTAGAATTCTGGTCTTCAATGAAGGCGTGGGTTCAAATCCCACTCCTGACAAGTTTTCTCTTGGGAGATGTCCCTGTGGAATGAATATGCTATAGAAATATTTACTTTGGGAAATGGCGATGGTGGTATAGTGGTTAGCATGGTTGCCTTCCAAGCAATCGACCCGAGTTCGATTCTCGGCCATCGCAATCCTTTATTTAATAAAAAAATATTTGATAAAAAAATCAAACATATTTAGAACCTAAATCCGCCACTTGTTGTCTGATAGCACAGGAATGTGAAACACGTGAAAAGTTTCAAAAAATCATAAGGAAAGTCGACCGGTTCTTCGTTATATCACGTCAAAATTGGGACTGTGAAATGAAAATGAGGTGTACAAGGAATCCCAATATCGAAAAGAAACCCAGGACTCCTTGGTGTGAGCAAAATACGCCATCAACTAGACCTTACGGTATTGCGATAATATTGCGTTAATCTACAGCAGTATTTGAAGGATAAGGTTGATTTATCGAAAACTGATTGATTGAATGTTCCTGATTAAACTTGGTGATGAATACAATGGTAATACATTACAGTAGCTTCAGAAATAATTGTCAGGATGGCCGAGCGGTTTAAGGCGCCAGACTTAAGGAATGTACGTTTCATCTCAGAAATTAGCTTTAGAATTCTGGTCTTCAATGAAGGCGTGGGTTCAAATCCCACTCCTGACAAATCTTTCTCTTGGGAGATGTTCCTGTTGAATGAATGTGCTCTAGAAATTTCGGGAATAGAAACAGGCGTGGTGGTATAGTGGTTAGCATGGTTGCCTTCCAAGCAATCGACCCGAGTTCGATTCTCGGCCATCGCAACCCTTTATTTAATAAAAAAATATTTGATAAAAAAATCAAACATATTTAGAACCTAACTCCGCCACTTGTTGTCTGATAGCACAGGAATGTGAAACACGTGAAAAGTTTCAAAAAATCATAAGGAAAGTCGACCGGTTCTTCGTTATATCACGTCAAAATTGGGACTGTGAAATGAAAATGAGTTGTACAAGGAATCCCAATATCGGAAAAGAAACCCAGGACTCCTTGGTGTGAGCAAAATACGCCATCAACTAGACCTTACGGTATTGCGATAATATTGCGTTAATCTACAGCAGTATTTGAAGGATAAGGTTGATTTATCGAAAACTGATTGATTGAATGTTCCTGATTAAACTTGGTGATGAATACAATGGTAATACATTACAGTAGCTTCAGAAAAAATTGTCAGGATGGCCGAGCGGTTTAAGGCGCCAGACTTAAGGAATGTACGTTTCATCTCAGAAATTAGCTTTAGAATTCTGGTCTTCAATGAAGGCGTGGGTTCAAATCCCACTCCTGACAAATCTTTCTCTTGGGAGATGTTCCTGTTGAATGAATGTGCTCTAGAAATTTCGGGAATAGAAACAGGCGATGGTGGTATAGTGGTTAGCATGGTTGCCTTCCAAGCAATCGACCCGAGTTCGATTCTCGGTCATCGCAGCTCGATTTATTATAATTGTTTATGTAAAATAGAAAAACCAAACAGTAAAATCCAGCATCTGTTATTCAAAATTTCTGAAAAACAGAACAATGGAATCGAGTACAAGAATACGAAGGCTAGTCTTCAAATTAGGATAATTCAGAACGATACTGGAGTTATGACGAATTTTAAACGATTTTCACCCGTTATCGAGCCACGAGTAATTGTAATCGGTAACGAAGTGTTCCCATACCGGGAATTGAACCCGGGCCTCCTGGGTGAGAGCCAGGTATCCTAACCACTAGACAATATGGGAATAATTTTAAGTACTGAAACTACAATAGGTACCGTTTAACAATGATCTGGCTCGGTTCAAAGCCACATTAGCAGAAATCAATGGATGTATGGAAATGGTGCGTCCTCACTTGCACCACGGTGCCCTAAAGCAAGAAACCGAGGAAAACCCTATTCTTGCCGTAGAAACAGTAGGTCATACACCGTACACAAGTAGAACTCTATTCTTTTTTTTTCGATTGATTTCTTAGCCTATTTTCTCTTCTCTTAGACTGATTTAAAATGCACCTTACTCATGCAAGTTTATTTTTTTCGTGGAAACCACTTAAAGAAACAGAGCACAAGAAGTTACGAGATTAGCGCAATTCACTGTTATAATATCCTGGCAACGGAAGCAAATGCAATGCTGACGAAAACTTTGTTGATTAAATTTTAGGTGTTTGATTGAGTTTGTTGATAAATAGCGTGATGATGCATGAAGGGGTTTTCCACGTGATTACACTACGATAATAACGGTTTGAAATGTGAAACTTGGAAAATATGTCAGGATGGCCGAGCGGTCTAAGGCGCCAGACTCAAGGTGAAAACCTTACTTCTCAGAGCGAAGGATTAGAATTCTGGTCTTCAATGAAGGCGTGGGTTCAAATCCCACTCCTGACAAGTTTTCTCTTGGGAGATGTCCCTGTGGAATGAATATGCTATAGAAATATTTACTTTGGGAAATGGCGATGGTGGTATAGTGGTTAGCATGGTTGCCTTCCAAGCAATCGACCCGAGTTCGATTCTCGGCCATCGCAACCCTTTATTTAATAAAAAAATATTTGATAAAAAAATCAAACATATTTAGAACCTAAATCCGCCACTTGTTGTCTGATAGCACAGGAATGTGAAACACGTGAAAAGTTTCAAAAAATCATAAGGAAAGTCGACCGGTTCTTCGTTATATCACGTCAAAATTGGGACTGTGAAATGAAAATGAGGTGTACAAGGAATCCCAATATCGGAAAAGAAACCCAGGACTCCTTGGTGTGAGCAAAATACGCCATCAACTAGACCTTACGGTATTGCGATAATATTGCGTTAATCTACAGCAGTATTTGAAGGATAAGGTTGATTTATCGAAAACTGATTGATTGAATGTTCCTGATTAAACTTGGTGATGAATACAATGGTAATACATTACAGTAGCTTCAGAAATAATTGTCAGGATGGCCGAGCGGTTTAAGGCGCCAGACTTAAGGAATGTACGTTTCATCTCAGAAATTAGCTTTAGAATTCTGGTCTTCAATGAAGGCGTGGGTTCAAATCCCACTCCTGACAAATCTTTCTCTTGGGAGATGTTCCTGTTGAATGAATGTGCTCTAGAAATTTCGGGAATAGAAACAGGCGATGGTGGTATAGTGGTTAGCATGGTTGCCTTCCAAGCAATCGACCCGAGTTCGATTCTCGGCCATCGCAACCCTTTATTTAATAAAAAAATATTTGATAAAAAAATCAAACATATTTAGAACCTAACTCCGCCACTTGTTGTCTGATAGCACAGGAATGTGAAACACGTGAAAAGTTTCAAAAAATCATAAGGAAAGTCGACCGGTTCTTCGTTATATCACGTCAAAATTGGGACTGTGAAATGAAAATGAGGTGTACAAGGAATCCCAATATCGGAAAAGAAACCCAGGACTCCTTGGTGTGAGCAAAATAAGTCATCAACTAGACCTTACGGTATTGCGATAATATTGCGTTAATCTACAGCAGTATTTGAAGGATAAGGTTGATTTATCGAAAACTGATTGATTGAATGTTCCTGATTAAACTTGGTGATGAATACAATGGTAATACATTACAGTAGCTTCAGAAAAAATTGTCAGGATGGCCGAGCGGTTTAAGGCGCCAGACTTAAGGAATGTACGTTTCATCTCAGAAATTAGCTTTAGAATTCTGGTCTTCAATGAAGGCGTGGGTTCAAATCCCACTCCTGACAAATCTTTCTCTTGGGAGATGTTCCTGTTGAATGAATGTGCTCTAGAAATTTCGGGAATAGAAACAGGCGATGGTGGTATAGTGGTTAGCATGGTTGCCTTCCAAGCAATCGACCCGAGTTCGATTCTCGGCCATCGCAACCCTTTATTTAATAAAAAAATATTTGATAAAAAAATCAAACATATTTAGAACCTAACTCCGCCACTTGTTGTCTGATAGCACAGGAATGTGAAACACGTGAAAAGTTTCAAAAAATCATAAGGAAAGTCGACCGGTTCTTCGTTATATCACGTCAAAATTGGGACTGTGAAATGAAAATGAGGTGTACAAGGAATCCCAATATCGGAAAAGAAACCCAGGACTCCTTGGTGTGAGCAAAATAAGTCATCAACTAGACCTTACGGTATTGCGATAATATTGCGTTAATCTACAGCAGTATTTGAAGGATAAGGTTGATTTATCGAAAACTGATTGATTGAATGTTCCTGATTAAACTTGGTGATGAATACAATGGGAATACATTACAGTAGCTTCAGAAAAAATTGTCAGGATGGCCGAGCGGTTTAAGGCGCCAGACTTAAGGAATGTACGTTTCATCTCAGAAATTAGCTTTAGAATTCTGGTCTTCAATGAAGGCGTGGGTTCAAATCCCACTCCTGACAAATCTTTCTCTTGGGAGATGTTCCTGTTGAATGAATGTGCTCTAGAAATTTCGGGAATAGAAACAGGCGATGGTGGTATAGTGGTTAGCATGGTTGCCTTCCAAGCAATCGACCCGAGTTCGATTCTCGGTCATCGCAGCTCGATTTATTATAATTGTTTATGTAAAATAGAAAAACCGAACAGTAAAATCCAGCATCTGTTATTCAAAATTTCTGAAAAACAGAACAATGGAATCGAGTACAAGAATACGAAGGCTAGTCTTCAAATTAGGATAATTCAGAACGATACTGGAGTTATGACGAATTTTAAACGATTTTCACCCGTTATCGAGCCACGAGTAATTGTAATCGGTAACGAAATGTTCCCATACCGGGAATTGAACCCGGGCCTCCTGGGTGAGAGCCAGGTATCCTAACCACTAGACAATATGGGAATAATTTTAAGTACTGAAACTACAATAGGTACCGTTTAACAATGATCTGGCTCGGTTCAAAGCCACATTAGCAGAAATCAATGGATGTATGGAAATGGTGCGTCCTCACTTGCACCACGGTGCCCTAAAGCAAGAAACCGAGGAAAATCCTATTCTTGCCGTAGAAACAGTAGGTCATACACCGTACACAAGTAGAACTCTATTCTTTTTTTTTCGATTGATTTCTTAGCCTATTTTCTCTTCTCTTAGACTGATTTAAAATGCACCTTACTCATGCAAGTTTATTTTTTTCGTGGAAACCACTTAAAGAAACAGAGCACAAGAAGTTACGAGATTAGCGCAATTCACTGTTATAATATCCTGGCAACGGAAGCAAATGCAATGCTGACGAAAACTTTGTTGATTAAATTTTAGGTGTTTGATTGAGTTTGTTGATAAATAGCGTGATGATGCATGAAGGGGTTTTCCACGTGATTACACTACGATAATAACGGTTTGAAATGTGAAACTTGGAAAATATGTCAGGATGGCCGAGCGGTCTAAGGCGCCAGACTCAAGGTGAAAACCTTACTTCTCAGAGCGAAGGATTAGAATTCTGGTCTTCAATGAAGGCGTGGGTTCAAATCCCACTCCTGACAAGTTTTCTCTTGGGAGATGTCCCTGTGGAATGAATATGCTATAGAAATATTTACTTTTGGAAATGGCGATGGTGGTATAGTGGTTAGCATGGTTGCCTTCCAAGCAATCGACCCGAGTTCGATTCTCGGCCATCGCAACCCTTTATTTAATAAAAAAATATTTGATAAAAAAATCAAACATATTTAGAACCTAAATCCGCCACTTGTTGTCTGATAGCACAGGAATGTGAAACACGTGAAAAGTTTCAAAAAATCATAAGGAAAGTCGACCGGTTCTTCGTTATATCACGTCAAAATTGGGACTGTGAAATGAAAATGAGGTGTACAAGGAATCCCAATATCGGAAAAGAAACCCAGGACTCCTTGGTGTGAGCAAAATACGCCATCAACTAGACCTTACGGTATTGCGATAATATTGCGTTAATCTACAGCAGTATTTGAAGGATAAGGTTGATTTATCGAAAACTGATTGATTGAATGTTCCTGATTAAACTTGGTGATGAATACAATGGTAATGCATTACAGTAGCTTCAGAAATAATTGTCAGGTTGGCCGAGCGGTTTAAGGCGCCAGACTTAAGGAATGTACGTTTCATCTCAGAAATTAGCTTTAGAATTCTGGTCTTCAATGAAGGCGTGGGTTCAAATCCCACTCCTGACAAATCTTTCTCTTGGGAGATGTTCCTGTTGAATGAATGTGCTCTAGAAATTTCGGGAATAGAAACAGGCGATGGTGGTATAGTGGTTAGCATGGTTGCCTTCCAAGCAATCGACCCGAGTTCGATTCTCGGTCATCGCAGCTCGATTTATTATAATTGTTTATGTAAAATAGAAAAACCAACCAGTAAAATCCAGCATCTGTTATTCAAAATTTCTGAAAAACAGAACAATGGAATCGAGTACAAGAATACGAAGGCTAGTCTTCAAATTAGGATAATTCAGAACGATACTGGAGTTATGACGAATTTTAAACGATTTTCACCCGTTATCGAGCCACGAGTAATTGTAATCGGTAACGAAATGTTCCCATACCGGGAATTGAACCGGGCCTCCTGGGTGAGAGCCAGGTATCCTAACCACTAGACAATATGGGAATAATTTTAAGTACTGAAACTACAATAGGTACCGTTTAACAATGATCTGGCTCGGTTCAAAGCCACATTAGCAGAAATCAATGGATGTATGGAAATGGTGCGTCCTCACTTGCACCACGGTGCCCTAAAGCAAGAAACCGAGGAAAATCCTATTCTTGCCGTAGAAACAGTAGGTCATACACCGTACACAAGTAGAACTCTATTCTTTTTTTTTCGATTGATTTCTTAGCCTATTTTCTCTTCTCTTAGACTGATTTAAAATGCACCTTACTCATGCAAGTTTATTTTTTTCGTGGAAACCACTTAAAGAAACAGAGCACAAGAAGTTACGAGATTAGCGCAATTCACTGTTATAATATCCTGGCAACGGAAGCAAATGCAATGCTGACGAAAACTTTGTTGATTAAATTTTAGGTGTTTGATTGAGTTTGTTGATAAATAGCGTGATGATGCATGAAGGGGTTTTCCACGTGATTACACTACGATAATAACGGTTTGAAATGTGAAACTTGGAAAATATGTCAGGATGGCCGAGCGGTCTAAGGCGCCAGACTCAAGGTGAAAACCTTACTTCTCAGAGCGAAGGATTAGAATTCTGGTCTTCAATGAAGGCGTGGGTTCAAATCCCACTCCTGACAAGTTTTCTCTTGGGAGATGTCCCTGTGGAATGAATATGCTATAGAAATATTTACTTTTGGAAATGGCGATGGTGGTATAGTGGTTAGCATGGTTGCCTTCCAAGCAATCGACCCGAGTTCGATTCTCGGCCATCGCAACCCTTTATTTAATAAAAAAATATTTGATAAAAAAATCAAACATATTTAGAACCTAAATCCGCCACTTGTTGTCTGATAGCACAGGAATGTGAAACACGTGAAAAGTTTCAAAAAATCATAAGGAAAGTCGACCGGTTCTTCGTTATATCACGTCAAAATTGGGACTGTGAAATGAAAATGAGGTGTACAAGGAATCCCAATATCGGAAAAGAAACCCAGGACTCCTTGGTGTGAGCAAAATACGCCATCAACTAGACCTTACGGTATTGCGATAATATTGCGTTAATCTACAGCAGTATTTGAAGGATAAGGTTGATTTATCGAAAACTGATTGATTGAATGTTCCTGATTAAACTTGGTGATGAATACAATGGGAATACATTACAGTAGCTTCAGAAATAATTGTCAGGATGGCCGAGCGGTTTAAGGCGCCAGACTTAAGGAATGTACGTTTCATCTCAGAAATTAGCTTTAGAATTCTGGTCTTCAATGAAGGCGTGGGTTCAAATCCCACTCCTGACAAATCTTTCTCTTGGGAGATGTTCCTGTTGAATGAATGTGCTCTAGAAATTTTCGGGAATAGAAACAGGTGATGGTGGTATAGTGGTTAGCATGGTTGCCTTCCAAGCAATCGACCCGAGTTCGATTCTCGGTCATCGCAGCTCGATTTATTATAATTGTTTATGTAAAATAGAAAAACCAAACAGCAAAATCCAGCATCTGTTATTCAAAATTTCTGAAAAACAGAACAATGGAATCGAGTACAAGAATACGAAGGCTAGTCTTCAAATTAGGATAATTCAGAACGATACTGGAGTTATGACGAATTTTAAACGATTTTCACCCGTTATCGAGCCACGAGTAATTGTAATCGGTAACGAAATGTTCCCATACCGGGAATTGAACCCGGGCCTCCTGGGTGAGAGCCAGGTATCCTAACCACTACACAATATGGGAATAATTTTAAGTACTGAAACTACAATAGGTACCGTTTAACAATGATCTGGCTCGGTTCAAAGCCACATTAGCAGAAATCAATGGATGTATGGAAATGGTGCGTCCTCACTTGCACCACGGTGCCCTAAAGCAAGAAACCGAGGAAAACCCTATTCTTGCCGTAGAAACAGTAGGTCATACACCGTACACAAGTAGAACTCTATTCTTTTTTTTTCGATTGATTTCTTAGCCTATTTTCTCTTCTCTTAGACTGATTTAAAATGCACCTTACTCATGCAAGTTTATTTTTTTCGTGGAAACCACTTAAAGAAACAGAGCACAAGAAGTTACGAGATTAGCGCAATTCACTGTTATAATATCCTGGCAACGGAAGCAAATGCAATGCTGACGAAAACTTTGTTGATTAAATTTTAGGTGTTTGATTGAGTTTGTTGATAAATAGCGTGATGATGCATGAAGGGGTTTTCCACGTGATTACACTACGATAATAACGGTTTGAAATGTGAAACTTGGAAAATATGTCAGGATGGCCGAGCGGTCTAAGGCGCCAGACTCAAGGTGAAAACCTTACTTCTCAGAGCGAAGGATTAGAATTCTGGTCTTCAATGAAGGCGTGGGTTCAAATCCCACTCCTGACAAGTTTTCTCTTGGGAGATGTCCCTGTGGAATGAATATGCTATAGAAATATTTACTTTGGGAAATGGCGATGGTGGTATAGTGGTTAGCATGGTTGCCTTCCAAGCAATCGACCCGGGTTCGATTCTCGGCCATCGCAACCCTTTATTTAATAAAAAAATATTTGATAAAAAAATCAAACATATTTAGAACCTAAATCCGCCACTTGTTGTCTGATAGCACAGGAATGTGAAACACGTGAAAAGTTTCAAAAAATCATAAGGAAAGTCGACCGGTTCTTCGTTATATCACGTCAAAATTGGGACTGTGAAATGAAAATGAGGTGTACAAGGAATCCCAATATCGGAAAAGAAACCCAGGACTCCTTGGTGTGAGCAAAATACGCCATCAACTAGACCTTACGGTATTGCGATAATATTGCGTTAATCTACAGCAGTATTTGAAGGATAAGGTTGATTTATCGAAAACTGATTGATTGAATGTTCCTGATTAAACTTGGTGATGAATACAATGGTAATACATTACAGTAGCTTCAGAAATAATTGTCAGGATGGCCGAGCGGTTTAAGGCGCCAGACTTAAGGAATGTACGTTTCATCTCAGAAATTAGCTTTAGAATTCTGGTCTTCAATGAAGGCGTGGGTTCAAATCCCACTCCTGACAAATCTTTCTCTTGGGAGATGTTCCTGTTGAATGAATGTGCTCTAGAAATTTCGGTAATAGAAACAGGCGATGGTGGTATAGTGGTTAGCATGGTTGCCTTCCAAGCAATCGACCCGAGTTCGATTCTCGGTCATCGCAGCTCGATTTATTATAATTGTTTATGTAAAATAGAAAAACCAAACAGTAAAATCCAGCATCTGTTATTCAAAATTTCTGAAAAACAGAACAATGGAATCGAGTACAAGAATACGAAGGCTAGTCTTCAAATTAGGATAATTCAGAACGATACTGGAGTTATGACGAATTTTAAACGATTTTCACCCGTTATCGAGCCACGAGTAATTGTAATCGGTAACGAAATGTTCCCATACCGGGAATTGAACCCGGGCCTCCTGGGTGAGAGCCAGGTATCCTAACCACTACACAATATGGGAATAATTTTAAGTACTGAAACTACAATAGGTACCGTTTAACAATGATCTGGCTCGGTTCAAAGCCACATTAGCAGAAATCAATGGATGTATGGAAATGGTGCGTCCTCACTTGCACCACGGTGCCCTAAAGCAAGAAACCGAGGAAAACCCTATTCTTGCCGTAGAAACAGTAGGTCATACACCGTACACAAGTAGAACTCTATTCTTTTTTTTTCGATTGATTTCTTAGCCTATTTTCTCTTCTCTTAGACTGATTTAAAATGCACCTTACTCATGCAAGTTTATTTTTTTCGTGGAAACCACTTAAAGAAACAGAGCACAAGAAGTTACGAGATTAGCGCAATTCACTGTTATAATATCCTGGCAACGGAAGCAAATGCAATGCTGACGAAAACTTTGTTGATTAAATTTTAGGTGTTTGATTGAGTTTGTTGATAAATAGCGTGATGATGCATGAAGGGGTTTTCCACGTGATTACACTACGATAATAACGGTTTGAAATGTGAAACTTGGAAAATATGTCAGGATGGCCGAGCGGTCTAAGGCGCCAGACTCAAGGTGAAAACCTTACTTCTCAGAGCGAAGGATTAGAATTCTGGTCTTCAATGAAGGCGTGGGTTCAAATCCCACTCCTGACAAGTTTTTTCTTGGGAGATGTCCCTGTGGAATGAATATGCTATAGAAATATTTACTTTTGGAAATGGCGATGGTGGTATAGTGGTTAGCATGGTTGCCTTCCAAGCAATCGACCCGAGTTCGATTCTCGGCCATCGCAACCCTTTATTTAATAAAAAAATATTTGATAAAAAAATCAAACATATTTAGAACCTAAATCCGCCACTTGTTGTCTGATAGCACAGGAATGTGAAACACGTGAAAAGTTTCAAAAAATCATAAGGAAAGTCGACCGGTTCTTCGTTATATCACGTCAAAATTGGGACTGTGAAATGAAAATGAGGTGTACAAGGAATCCCAATATCGGAAAAGAAACCCAGGACTCCTTGGTGTGAGCAAAATACGCCATCAACTAGACCTTACGGTATTGCGATAATATTGCGTTAATCTACAGCAGTATTTGAAGGATAAGGTTGATTTATCGAAAACTGATTGATTGAATGTTCCTGATTAAACTTGGTGATGAATACAATGGTAATACATTACAGTAGCTTCAGAAATAATTGTCAGGATGGCCGAGCGGTTTAAGGCGCCAGACTTAAGGAATGTACGTTTCATCTCAGAAATTAGCTTTAGAATTCTGGTCTTCAATGAAGGCGTGGGTTCAAATCCCACTCCTGACAAATCTTTCTCTTGGGAGATGTTCCTGTTGAATGAATGTGCTCTAGAAATTTCGGGAATAGAAACAGGCGATGTTGGAATAGTGGTTAGCATGGTTGCCTTCCAAGCAATCGACCCGAGTTCGATTCTCGGTCATCGCAGCTCGATTTATTATAATTGTTTATGTAAAATAGAAAAACCAAACAGTAAAATCCAGCATCTGTTATTCAAAATTTCTGAAAAACAGAACAATGGAATCGAGTACAAGAATACGAAGGCTAGTCTTCAAATTAGGATAATTCAGAACGATACTGGAGTTATGACGAATTTTAAACGATTTTCACCCGTTATCGAGCCACGAGTAATTGTAATCGGTAACGAAATGTTCCCATACCGGGAATTGAACCCGGGCCTCCTGGGTGAGAGCCAGGTATCCTAACCACTAGACAATATGGGAATAATTTTAAGTACTGAAACTACAATAGGTACCGTTTAAAGGATGCAGAGGGCCCGGCGACAGATAAAGAAAAAGGCGTACGAGGCAAGGAAGATTCAGCGGCTCTTCAACATATACCCAAGAAGAGCCGTTCGAGAGGTGCTCGAAGACCGTTCACCCTCCTACGATGGTACTGTACAAGCTGCGGAGGAATATCTCAAGAGGACCTACAACCGATTGAGACCATCTCCGCAGCAGTGCCAAAGTGCGAGGGAACTCTACGACACCTGCGACTGGTCCCAACCATCAGAGGACCAGATGAACTTCCTTAATCGTGCGCCAACCCAACAAGAGCTTGAAGCTAAGCTTCGCCGGGCTATAAACACATCACCAGGGGTTGATGGCCTAGAATACCGTCATCTTAGAGCCATCGACCCCAACTGCATTCTGCTGGAAACAGTTTGTAAAATGGTTTGGAAGCTAGGGATTCCTAACTGTTGGAAGACATCGCGAACTGTCCCCATTTTCAAGAAAGGGGACACTAGTGACTATTCCAACTTTAGACCAATATCCCTTCTTCCTACCATTTACAAACTGTTCTCGGGAGTGATCAGCCAGAGGATAACAGAGGTCGCTTCAGACCTTGGCTGGTTATCTCCCGAGCAAAAGGGTTTCCTCCCGGGGGTCCATGGTATACAGGAACATACACAGCTCTTACAGACGGTTGTTGAGGAGACAAAGACCAAACGAAGGCACATGTGTATAGCATGGCTGGACATGTGCAATGCGTTTGGTTCTGTGCCTCACGCCGTTCTGAATGAGCTGTTCACATCACTTCCAATACCAGAAGACCTCCGGCGCATCCTGGTGGACATATATTCGGGAAATCGGATGGATTTTGCCGTTGGGAAAGAATCCATCCGCATTTTCCCGACAGCGGGTGTTCGCCAGGGTGACGCTCTTAGTTCCCCTATTTTTAACCTGGCTTCCGAGCCCCTCGTCAGGGCCGGAAAGTCCAATATTAACCCCGGATTTTTATTATTTGGCTCGCTCGTGAAAACCACGGCATATGCTGACGACATAGCCGTGGTTACAAATTCTCCTTCCGAGCTCCAATATATTTTAAACGTTTTATCCCTCACCGCAAACACCCTGGGACTGCAATTTAATGCCGGGAAGTGTGCTTGTCTGGTCTTTGACAAAGGCAAGCCGTCGGAGACCCAGTGCCGAATTGGTGAACAATTAATTCGGTGCTTGGGTCCTGATGACCAAGAAACGTATCTTGGTACACCGATCGGCGGAAAATTGCGGTTCCAACCACCAACCGACCTCATCCCTAACCTCGACAAGATTGCCGCCTCTAACCTTGCACCATGGCAAAAACTTGAAATTTTCCGTAGTCACCTTCTTCCCTCCCTTTCCCATCACCTCGCTTCGGGTCGGGTCCTGAAAGATTCCCTTACCCAACTGGACACTGAGTGCAGGAAGTTCCTAGGCCTCATTTGCAACTTACCCAACCACGCAACGGTCCCCTTTTTCTATGCGGATCGGCGGGTTGGGGGCCTAGGAACATGCCGCCTCACTGATGATGCTGACATCTGGACCATCGCCAGAGCTGCTCAGCTCCTCACTTGTAGAGATCCTACAGTGAGGAATATTTGCAGAGAGCAGCTCCACGACACCATTCGGCGAGGGTTCAGAACCGAGCATCCAGGAGTGTTACCAGTTGGGGAATATCTTTCAGGATCCGTGGATGGGGGGCTCTACAGACTGAGGTACGCGGAGGCAGGGTCTAACCTTTGGACTCTTGCCCGTCAAGCTGCCAAACGACTGGGAGTGCGGATTGATGTATCCGGCGACGAAAACCTGCGAATTGTCGCCGATGACGTCTCCGTAAGCCCAGTTAAGGCAGTCCGCGGACTTCGGAAAGTAGCACGGCAGCGCTATACCAGGAACCTTCTCACCGACAAGAGCCACCAGGGAGTTGTTGCCAATTGCCTCTCCCTGGAAGGTACATCAAAAGACATGGCTCGCCTGGTATCCTGCCGTACGCCCCTCTCCTTTCGCGACTGGAGATACCTTCACAGAGCCCGGCTCGACATCCTTCCTCTTCGTGGGCACTCGTGGTTTTGCTCTCAGGAGCAGGATACGAGTTGCCGACGATGTGGGAAGGAAAATGAGACTGGGTATCACGTTTTAAACCACTGTGAAGAAGGTCTCCAGTTAGCCACCAAGAGGCACAACACCGTCCAAGATCTCCTGGAAACGCTGCTAGTCAAGCAAGGCCACGACGTTACTGTCAACAAAGCCATCCCCGGGCAACGTTTAAGACCAGATGTCGAATTTCTCTTATCTGGTTCCCGGGTGATGGTCGACGTCGTGGTCTGCTACGACCAACCAGGGAGCATGGAGAATGCCTACCAGCGAAAGATTGAAAAATATTCTTCGCTTGGTAGGATTCTTCCCCTGGTTGTCGGGTCTCTTGGATCATGGAACCCCAGGAACGAGGATATCCGCTCGATACTTGGTATCGACGGTCGGACCTGGGGTGCATTTCGATTCAAGGCCCGATTAGCAGCAATCCAGGGATCAATGGAAATGGTGCGTGCCCACTTCCATCATGGTGCAACAAACCCCGAAGACGAGAACCTCCCCCTACTCCACGTAGAAACCCCTTTCCCAGTAGAATAGTAAATTTTTATTTCGTTTTAATCTATCTCCTTTTTAAAAAAGTCTTCTCATTTATTTAGCCTTTTTTTTTATACATATTTTAAATGCACCCTGTCATACATGTTTATTCCCCCTTGGAAACCACTCCTAAAAACTACCACTAGACAATATGGGAATAATTTTAAGTACTGAAACTACAATAGGTACCGTTTAACAATGATCTGGCTCGGTTCAAAGCCACATTAGCAGAAATCAATGGATGTATGGAAATGGTGCGTCCTCACTTGCACCACGGTGCCCTAAAGCAAGAAACCGAGGAAAACCCTATTCTTGCCGTAGAAACAGTAGGTCATACACCGTACACAAGTAGAACTCTATTCTTTTTTTTTCGATTGATTTCTTAGCCTATTTTCTCTTCTCTTAGACTGATTTAAAATGCACCTTACTCATGCAAGTTTATTTTTTTCGTGGAAACCACTTAAAGAAACAGAGCACAAGAAGTTACGAGATTAGCGCAATTCACTGTTATAATATCCTGGCAACGGAAGCAAATGCAATGCTGACGAAAACTTTGTTGATTAAATTTTAGGTGTTTGATTGAGTTTGTTGATAAATAGCGTGATGATGCATGAAGGGGTTTTCCACGTGATTACACTACGATAATAACGGTTTGAAATGTGAAACTTGGAAAATATGTCAGGATGGCCGAGCGGTCTAAGGCGCCAGACTCAAGGTGAAAACCTTACTTCTCAGAGCGAAGGATTAGAATTCTGATCTTCAATGAAGGCGTGGGTTCAAATCCCACTCCTGACAAGTTTTTTCTTGGGAGATGTCCCTGTGGAATGAATATGCTATAGAAATATTTACTTTTGGAAATGGCGATGGTGGTATAGTGGTTAGCATGGTTGCCTTCCAAGCAATCGACCCGAGTTCGATTCTCGGCCATCGCAACCCTTTATTTAATAAAAAAATATTTGATAAAAAAATCAAACATATTTAGAACCTAAATCCGCCACTTGTTGTCTGATAGCACAGGAATGTGAAACACGTGAAAAGTTTCAAAAAATCATAAGGAAAGTCGACCGGTTCTTCGTTATATCACGTCAAAATTGGGACTGTGAAATGAAAATGAGGTGTACAAGGAATCCCAATATCGGAAAAGAAACCCAGGACTCCTTGGTGTGAGCAAAATACGCCATCAACTAGACCTTACGGTATTGCGATAATATTGCGTTAATCTACAGCAGTATTTGAAGGATAAGGTTGATTTATCGAAAACTGATTGATTGAATGTTCCTGATTAAACTTGGTGATGAATACAATGGTAATACATTACAGTAGCTTCAGAAATAATTGTCAGGATGGCCGAGCGGTTTAAGGCGCCAGACTTAAGGAATGTACGTTTCATCTCAGAAATTAGCTTTAGAATTCTGGTCTTCAATGAAGGCGTGGGTTCAAATCCCACTCCTGACAAATCTTTCTCTTGGGAGATGTTCCTGTTGAATGAATGTGCTCTAGAAATTTCGGGAATAGAAACAGGCGATGGTGGTATAGTGGTTAGCATGGTTGCCTTCCAAGCAATCGACCCGAGTTCGATTCTCGGTCATCGCAGCTCGATTTATTATAATTGTTTATGTAAAATAGAAAAACCAAACAGTAAAATCCAGCATCTGTTATTCAAAATTTCTGAAAAACAGAACAATGGAATCGAGTACAAGAATACGAAGGCTAGTCTTCAAATTAGGATAATTCAGAACGATACTGGAGTTATGACGAATTTTAAACGATTTTCACCCGTTATCGAGCCACGAGTAATTGTAATCGGTAACGAAATGTTCCCATACCGGGAATTGAACCCGGGCCTCCTGGGTGAGAGCCAGGTATCCTAACCACTAGACAATATGGGAATAATTTTTAGTACTGAAACTACAATAGGTACCGTTTAACAATGATCTGGCTCGGTTCAAAGCCACATTAGCAGAAATCAATGGATGTATGGAAATGGTGCGTCCTCACTTGCACCACGGTGCCCTAAAGCAAGAAACCGAGGAAAACCCTATTCTTGCCGTAGAAACAGTAGGTCATACACCGTACACAAGTAGAACTCTATTCTTTTTTTTTCGATTGATTTCTTAGCCTATTTTCTCTTCTCTTAGACTGATTTAAAATGCACCTTACTCATGCAAGTTTATTTTTTTCGTGGAAACCACTTAAAGAAACAGAGCACAAGAAGTTACGAGATTAGCGCAATTCACTGTTATAATATCCTGGCAACGGAAGCAAATGCAATGCTGACGAAAACTTTGTTGATTAAATTTTAGGTGTTTGATTGAGTTTGTTGATAAATAGCGTGATGATGCATGAAGGGGTTTTCCACGTGATTACACTACGATAATAACGGTTTGAAATGTGAAACTTGGAAAATATGTCAGGATGGCCGAGCGGTCTAAGGCGCCAGACTCAAGGTGAAAACCTTACTTCTCAGAGCGAAGGATTAGAATTCTGGTCTTCAATGAAGGCGTGGGTTCAAATCCCACTCCTGACAAGTTTTTTCTTGGGAGATGTCCCTGTGGAATGAATATGCTATAGAAATATTTACTTTTGGAAATGGCGATGGTGGTATAGTGGTTAGCATGGTTGCCTTCCAAGCAATCGACCCGAGTTCGATTCTCGGCCATCGCAACCCTTTATTTAATAAAAAAATATTTGATAAAAAAATCAAACATATTTAGAACCTAAATCCGCCACTTGTTGTCTGATAGCACAGGAATGTGAAACACGTGAAAAGTTTCAAAAAATCATAAGGAAAGTCGACCGGTTCTTCGTTATATCACGTCAAAATTGGGACTGTGAAATGAAAATGAGGTGTACAAGGAATCCCAATATCGGAAAAGAAACCCAGGACTCCTTGGTGTGAGCAAAATACGCCATCAACTAGACTTCTTCTTCTTCTTCTTCTTCTTCTTCTTTTTTCAAATGTTCGCAGATGGTAGGATTCGAACCTACGCTCCAAGATGGAAACTGATTTCGAGTCAGTCGCCTTAACCACTCGGCCACATCTGCTGCCACCTATACGCTGAATTTTTAAAAATAATAGCAATAGCGTACACAAAGGCAAAGTTTTGCTTGTTCAACTCTGACGTCAGGAAATTCGCCGGTTTGAAAAAAAGCGTCATAGGCTGACGTCAGCAAAATCACAAGGAAAATAGACACGCAACTGGCCCGTAAGAGGATCGAACTCATGACCTCCGCGTTATTTGCACGGCGCTCTAACCAACTGAGCTAACAGGCCGTCGAACATTGACTATTGTTTTAATTTTATAAACTAGCCAGCATCTCAACGAGCATTCAATTGCAACTCCATCAATATCATAACAAAATTTGTGTATTTTCCTCTGGAACCGATGTGAGCGCGACGCAACTTCCATAGTTATCACACTAACTTAACTCAAACAATACCACTGCATCGTCAGTTCGTGGGTGACGGAATAACACTATTACAATTGCCATTAAGAATTTAGGCAAGTGTAAGACGCTTCACATTCACACTTGTGCCACCCAATGTTGAATGCAAACATCCTTGAACCTTTGAACGATGTGCTTCCTCAAATGTTCGCAGATGGTAGGATTCGAACCTACGCTCCAAGATGGAAACTGATTTCGAGTCAGTCGCCTTAACCACTCGGCCACATCTGCTGCCACCTATACGCTGAATTTTTAAAAATAATAGCAATAGCGTACACAAAGGCAAAGTTTTGCTTGTTCAACTCTGACGTCAGGAAATTCGCCGGTTTGAAAAAAAGCGTCATAGGCTGACGTCAGCAAAATCACAAGGAAAGTAGACACGCAACTGGCCCGTAAGAGGATCGAACTCATGACCTCCGCGTTATTAGCACGGCGCTCTAACCAACTGAGCTAACAGGCCGTCGAACATTAACTATTGTTTTAATTTTATAAACTAGCCAGCATCTCAACGAGCATTCAATTGCAACTCCATCAATATCATAACAAAATTTGTGTATTTTCCTCTGGAACCGATGTGAGCGCGACGCAACTTCCATAGTTATCACACTAACTTAACTCAAACAATACCACTGCATCATCAGTTCGTGGGTGACGGAATAACACTATTACAATTGCCATTAAGAATTTAGGCAAGTGTAAGACGCTTCACATTCACACTTGTGCCACCCAATGTTGAATGCAAACATCCTTGAACCTTTGAACGATGTGCTTCCTCAAATGTTCGCAGATGGTAGGATTCGAACCTACGCTCCAAGATGGAAACTGATTTCGAGTCAGTCGCCTTAACCACTCGGCCACATCTGCTGCCACCTATACGCTGAATTTTTAAAAATAATAGCAATAGCGTACACAAAGGCAAAGTTTTGCTTGTTCAACTCTGACGTCAGGAAATTCGCCGGTTTGAAAAAAAGCGTCATAGGCTGACGTCAGCAAAATCACAAGGAAAATAGACACGCAACTGGCCCGTAAGAGGATCGAATTCATGACCTCCGCGTTATTAGCACGGCGCTCTAACCAACTGAGCTAACAGGCCGTCGAACATTGACTATTGTTTTAATTTTATAAACTAGCCAGCATCTCAACGAGCATTCAATTGCAACTCCATCAATATCATAACAAAATTTGTGTATTTTCCTCTGGAACCGATGTGAGCGCGACGCAACTTCCATAGTTATCACACTAACTTAACTCAAACAATACCACTGCATCGTCAGTTCGTGGGTGACGGAATAACACTATTACAATTGCCATTAAGAATTTAGGCAAGTGTAAGACGCTTCACATTCACACTTGTGCCACCCAATGTTGAATGCAAACATCCTTGAACCTTTGAACGATGTGCTTCCTCAAATGTTCGCAGATGGTAGGATTCGAACCTACGCTCCAAGATGGAAACTGATTTCGAGTCAGTCGCCTTAACCACTCGGCCACATCTGCTGCCACCTATACGCTGAATTTTTAAAAATAATAGCAATAGCGTACACAAAGGCAAAGTTTTGCTTGTTCAACTCTGACGTCAGGAAATTCGCCGGTTTGAAAAAAAGCGTCATAGGCTGACGTCAGCAAAATCACAAGGAAAATAGACACGCAACTGGCCCGTAAGAGGATCGAACTCATGACCTCCGCGTTATTAGCACGGCGCTCTAACCAACTGAGCTAACAGGCCGTCGAACATTGACTATTGTTTTAATTTTATAAACTAGCCAGCATCTCAACGAGCATTCAATTGCAACTCCATCAATATCATAACAAAATTTGTGTATTTTCCTCTGGAACCGATGTGAGCGCGACGCAACTTCCATAGTTATCACACTAACTTAACTCAAACAATACCACTGCATCGTCAGTTCGTGGGTGACGGAATAACACTATTACAATTGCCATTAAGAATTTAGGCAAGTGTAAGACGCTTCACATTCACACTTGTGCCACCCAATGTTGAATGCAAACATCCTTGAACCTTTGAACGATGTGCTTCCTCAAATGTTCGCAGATGGTAGGATTCGAACCTACGCTCCAAGATGGAAACTGATTTCGAGTCAGTCGCCTTAACCACTCGGCCACATCTGCTGCCACCTATACGCTGAATTTTTAAAAATAATAGCAATAGCGTACACAAAGGCAAAGTTTTGCTTGTTCAACTCTGACGTCAGGAAATTCGCCGGTTTGAAAAAAAGCGTCATAGGCTGACGTCAGCAAAATCACAAGGAAAATAGACACGCAACTGGCCCGTAAGAGGATCGAACTCATGACCTCCGCGTTATTAGCACGGCGCTCTAACCAACTGAGCTAACAGGCCGTCGAACATTGACTATTGTTTTAATTTTATAAACTAGCCAGCATCTCAACGAGCATTCAATTGCAACTCCATCAATATCATAACAAAATTTGTGTATTTTCCTCTGGAACCGATGTGAGCGCGACGCAACTTCCATAGTTATCACACTAACTTAACTCAAACAATACCACTGCATCGTCAGTTCGTGGGTGACGGAATAACACTATTACAATTGCCATTAAGAATTTAGGCAAGTGTAAGACGCTTTACATTTACACTTGTGCCACCCAATGTTGAATGCAAACATCCTTGAACCTTTGAACGATGTGCTTCCTCAAATGTTCGCAGATGGTAGGATTCGAACCTACGCTCCAAGATGGAAACTGATTTCGAGTCAGTCGCCTTAACCACTCGGCCACATCTGCTGCCACCTATACGCTGAATTTTAAAAAATAATAGCAATAGCGTACACAAAGGCAAAGTTTTGCTTGTTCAACTCTGACGTCAGGAAATTCGCCGGTTTGAAAAAAAGCGTCATAGGCTGACGTCAGCAAAATCACAAGGAAAATAGACACGCAACTGGCCCGTAAGAGGATCGAACTCATGACCTCCGCGTTATTAGCACGGCGCTCTAACCAACTGAGCTAACAGGCCGTCGAACATTGACTATTGTTTTAATTTTATAAACTAGCCAGCATCTCAACGAGCATTCAATTGCAACTCCATCAATATCATAACAAAATTTGTGTATTTTTCTCTGGAACCGATGTGAGCGTGACGCAACTTCCATAGTTATCACACTAACTTAACTCAAACAATACCACTGCATCGTCAGTTCGTGGGTGACGGAATAACACTATTACATTTGCCATTAAGAATTTAGGCAAGTGAAAGACGCTTCACATTCACACTTGTGCCACCCAATGTTGAATGCAAACATCCTTGAACCTTTGAACGATGTGCTTCCTCAAATGTTCGCAGATGGTAGGATTCGAACCTACGCTCCAAGATGGAAACTGATTTCGAGTCAGTCGCCTTAACCACTCGGCCACATCTGCTGCCACCTATACGCTGAATTTTTAAAAATAATAGCAATAGCGTACACAAAGGCAAAGTTTTGCTTGTTCAACTCTGACGTCAGGAAATTCGCCGGTTTGAAAAAAAGCGTCATAGGCTGACGTCAGCAAAATCACAAGGAAAATAGACACGCAACTGGCCCGTAAGAGGATCGAACTCATGACCTCCGCGTTATTAGCACGGCGCTCTAACCAACTGAGCTAACAGGCCGTCGAACATTGACTATTGTTTTAATTTTATAAACTAGCCAGCATCTCCACGAGCATTCAATTGCAACTCCATCAATATCATAACAAAATTTGTGTATTTTCCTCTGGAACCGATGTGAGCGCGACGCAACTTCCATAGTTATCACACTAACTTAACTCAAACAATACCACTGCATCGTCAGTTCGTGGGTGACGGAATAACACTATTACAATTGCCATTAAGAATTTAGGCAAGTGTAAGACGCTTCACATTCACACTTGTGCCACCCAATGTTGAATGCAAACATCCTTGAACCTTTGAACGATGTGCTTCCTCAAATGTTCGCAGATGGTAGGATTCGAACCTACGCTCCAAGATGGAAACTGATTTCGAGTCAGTCGCCTTAACCACTCGGCCACATCTGCTGCCACCTATACGCTGAATTTTTAAAAATAATAGCAATAGCGTACACAAAGGCAAAGTTTTGCTTGTTCAACTCTGACGTCAGGAAATTCGCCGGTTTGAAAAAAAGCGTCATAGGCTGACGTCAGCAAAATCACAAGGAAACTAGACACGCAACTGGCCCGTAAGAGGATCGAACTCATGACCTCCGCGTTATTAGCACGGCGCTCTAACCAACTGAGCTAACAGGCCGTCGAACATTGACTATTGTTTTAATTTTATAAATTAGCCAGCATCTCAACGAGCATTCAATTGCAACTCCATCAATATCATAACAAAATTTGTGTATTTTCCTCTGGAACCGATGTGAGCGCGACGCAACTTCCATAGTTATCACACTAACTTAACTCAAACAATACCACTGCATCGTCAGTTCGTGGGTGACGGAATAACACTATTACAATTGCCATTAAGAATTTAGGCAAGTGTAAGACGCTTCACATTCACACTTGTGCCACCCAATGTTGAATGCAAACATCCTTGAACCTTTGAACGATGTGCTTCCTCAAATGTTCGCAGATGGTAGGATTCGAACCAACGCTCCAAGATGGAAACTGATTTCGAGTCAGTCGCCTTAACCACTCGGCCACATCTGCTGCCACCTATACGCTGAATTTTTAAAAATAATAGCAATAGCGTACACAAAGGCAAAGTTTTGCTTGTTCAACTCTGACGTCAGGAAATTCGCCGGTTTGAAAAAAAGCGTCATAGGCTGACGTCAGCAAAATCACAAGGAAAATAGACACGCAACTGGCCCGTAAGAGGATCGAACTCATGACCTCCGCGTTATTAGCACGGCGCTCTAACCAACTGAGCTAACAGGCCGTCGAACATTGACTATTGTTTTAATTTTATAAACTAGCCAGCATCTCAACGAGCATTCAATTGCAACTCCATCAATATCATAACAAAATTTGTGTATTTTCCTCTGGAACCGATGTGAGCGCGACGCAACTTCCATAGTTATCACACTAACTTAACTCAAACAATACCACTGCATCGTCAGTTCGTGGGTGACGGAATAACACTATTACAATTGCCATTAAGAATTTAGGCAAGTGTAAGACGCTTCACATTCACACTTGTGCCACCCAATGTTGAATGCAAACATCCTTGAACCTTTGAACGATGTGCTTCCTCAAATGTTCGCAGATGGTAGGATTCGAACCTACGCTCCAAGATGGAAACTGATTTCGAGTCAGTCGCCTTAACCACTCGGCCACATCTGCTGCCACCTATACGCTGAATTTTTAAAAATAATAGCAATAGCGTACACAAAGGCAAAGTTTTGCTTGTTCAACTCTGACGTCAGGAAATTCGCCGGTTTGAAAAAAAGCGTCATAGGCTGACGTCAGCAAAATCACAAGGAAAGTAGACACGCAACTGGCCCGTAAGAGGATCGAACTCATGACCTCCGCGTTATTAGCACGGCGCTCTAACCAACTGAGCTAACAGGCCGTCGAACATTAACTATTGTTTTAATTTTATAAACTAGCCAGCATCTCAACGAGCATTCAATTGCAACTCCATCAATATCATAACAAAATTTGTGTATTTTCCTCTGGAACCGATGTGAGCGCGACGCAACTTCCATAGTTATCACACTAACTTAACTCAAACAATACCACTGCATCATCAGTTCGTGGGTGACGGAATAACACTATTACAATTGCCATTAAGAATTAGGCAAGTGTAAGACGCTTCACATTCACACTTGTGCCACCCAATGTTGAATGCAAACATCCTTGAACCTTTGAACGATGTGCTTCCTCAAATGTTCGCAGATGGTAGGATTCGAACCTACGCTCCAAGATGGAAACTGATTTCGAGTCAGTCGCCTTAACCACTCGGCCACATCTGCTGCCACCTATACGCTGAATTTTTAAAAAATTAGCAATAGCGTACACAAAGGCAAAGTTTTGCTTGTTCAACTCTGACGTCAGGAAATTCGCCGGTTTGAAAAAAAGCGTCATAGGCTGACGTCAGCAAAATCACAAGGAAAATAGACACGCAACTGGCCCGTAAGAGGATCGAATTCATGACCTCCGCGTTATTAGCACGGCGCTCTAACCAACTGAGCTAACAGGCCGTCGAACATTGACTATTGTTTTAATTTTATAAACTAGCCAGCATCTCAACGAGCATTCAATTGCAACTCCATCAATATCATAACAAAATTTGTGTATTTTCCTCTGGAACCGATGTGAGCGCGACGCAACTTCCATAGTTATCACACTAACTTAACTCAAACAATACCACTGCATCGTCAGTTCGTGGGTGACGGAATAACACTATTACAATTGCCATTAAGAATTTAGGCAAGTGTAAGACGCTTCACATTCACACTTGTGCCACCCAATGTTGAATGCAAACATCCTTGAACCTTTGAACGATGTGCTTCCTCAAATGTTCGCAGATGGTAGGATTCGAACCTACGCTCCAAGATGGAAACTGATTTCGAGTCAGTCGCCTTAACCACTCGGCCACATCTGCTGCCACCTATACGCTGAATTTTTAAAAATAATAGCAATAGCGTACACAAAGGCAAAGTTTTGCTTGTTCAACTCTGACGTCAGGAAATTCGCCGGTTTGAAAAAAAGCGTCATAGGCTGACGTCAGCAAAATCACAAGGAAAATAGACACGCAACTGGCCCGTAAGAGGATCGAACTCATGACCTCCGCGTTATTAGCACGGCGCTCTAACCAACTGAGCTAACAGGCCGTCGAACATTGACTATTGTTTTATTTTATAAACTAGCCAGCATCTCAACGAGCATTCAATTGCAACTCCATCAATATCATAACAAAATTGTGTATTTTCCTCTGGAACCGATGTGAGCGCGACGCAACTTCCATAGTTATCACACTAACTTAACTCAAACAATACCACTGCATCGTCAGTTCGTGGGTGACGGAATAACACTATTACAATTGCCATTAAGAATTTAGGCAAGTGTAAGACGCTTCACATTCACACTTGTGCCACCCAATGTTGAATGCAAACATCCTTGAACCTTTGAACGATGTGCTTCCTCAAATGTTCGCAGATGGTAGGATTCGAACCTACGCTCCAAGATGGAAACTGATTTCGAGTCAGTCGCCTTAACCACTCGGCCACATCTGCTGCCACCTATACGCTGAATTTTTAAAAATAATAGCAATAGCGTACACAAAGGCAAAGTTTTGCTTGTTCAACTCTGACGTCAGGAAATTCGCCGGTTTGAAAAAAAGCGTCATAGGCTGACGTCAGCAAAATCACAAGGAAAATAGACACGCAACTGGCCCGTAAGAGGATCGAACTCATGACCTCCGCGTTATTAGCACGGCGCTCTAACCAACTGAGCTAACAGGCCGTCGAACATTGACTATTGTTTTAATTTTATAAACTAGCCAGCATCTCAACGAGCATTCAATTGCAACTCCATCAATATCATAACAAAATTTGTGTATTTTCCTCTGGAACCGATGTGAGCGCGACGCAACTTCCATAGTTATCACACTAACTTAACTCAAACAATACCACTGCATCGTCAGTTCGTGGGTGACGGAATAACACTATTACAATTGCCATTAAGAATTTAGGCAAGTGTAAGACGCTTTACATTTACACTTGTGCCACCCAATGTTGAATGCAAACATCCTTGAACCTTTGAACGATGTGCTTCCTCAAATGTTCGCAGATGGTAGGATTCGAACCTACGCTCCAAGATGGAAACTGATTTCGAGTCAGTCGCCTTAACCACTCGGCCACATCTGCTGCCACCTATACGCTGAATTTTAAAAAATAATAGCAATAGCGTACACAAAGGCAAAGTTTTGCTTGTTCAACTCTGACGTCAGGAAATTCGCCGGTTTGAAAAAAAGCGTCATAGGCTGACGTCAGCAAAATCACAAGGAAAATAGACACGCAACTGGCCCGTAAGAGGATCGAACTCATGACCTCCGCGTTATTAGCACGGCGCTCTAACCAACTGAGCTAACAGGCCGTCGAACATTGACTATTGTTTTAATTTTATAACTAGCCAGCATCTCAACGAGCATTCAATTGCAACTCCATCAATATCATAACAAAATTTGTGTATTTTTCTCTGGAACCGATGTGAGCGTGACGCAACTTCCATAGTTATCACACTAACTTAACTCAAACAATACCACTGCATCGTCAGTTCGTGGGACGGAATAACACTATTACATTTGCCATTAAGAATTTAGGCAAGTGAAAGACGCTTCACATTCACACTTGTGCCACCCAATGTTGAATGCAAACATCCTTGAACCTTTGAACGATGTGCTTCCTCAAATGTTCGCAGATGGTAGGATTCGAACCTACGCTCCAAGATGGAAACTGATTTCGAGTCAGTCGCCTTAACCACTCGGCCACATCTGCTGCCACCTATACGCTGAATTTTTAAAAATAATAGCAATAGCGTACACAAAGGCAAAGTTTTGCTTGTTCAACTCTGACGTCAGGAAATTCGCCGGTTTGAAAAAAAGCGTCATAGGCTGACGTCAGCAAAATCACAAGGAAAATAGACACGCAACTGGCCCGTAAGAGGATCGAACTCATGACCTCCGCGTTATTAGCACGGCGCTCTAACCAACTGAGCTAACAGGCCGTCGAACATTGACTATTGTTTTAATTTTATAAACTAGCCAGCATCTCAACGAGCATTCAATTGCAACTCCATCAATATCATAACAAAATTTGTGTATTTTCCTCTGGAACCGATGTGAGCGCGACGCAACTTCCATAGTTATCACACTAACTTAACTCAAACAATACCACTGCATCGTCAGTTCGTGGGTGACGGAATAACACTATTACAATTGCCATTAAGAATTTAGGCAAGTGTAAGACGCTTCACATTCACACTTGTGCCACCCAATGTTGAATGCAAACATCCTTGAACCTTTGAACGATGTGCTTCCTCAAATGTTCGCAGATGGTAGGATTCGAACCTACGCTCCAAGATGGAAACTGATTTCGAGTCAGTCGCCTTAACCACTCGGCCACATCTGCTGCTGCCACCTATACGCTGAATTTTTAAAAATAATAGCAATAGCGTACACAAAGGCAAAGTTTTGCTTGTTCAACTCTGACGTCAGGAAATTCGCCGGTTTGAAAAAAAGCGTCATAGGCTGACGTCAGCAAAATCACAAGGAAACTAGACACGCAATGGCCCGTAAGAGGATCGAACTCATGACCTCCGCGTTATTAGCACGGCGCTCTAACCAACTGAGCTAACAGGCCGTCGAACATTGACTATTGTTTTAATTTTATAAATTAGCCAGCATCTCAACGAGCATTCAATTGCAACTCCATCAATATCATAACAAAATTTGTGTATTTTCCTCTGGAACCGATGTGAGCGCGACGCGAAGCACTTCCATAGTTATCACACTAACTTAACTCAAACAATACCACTGCATCGTCAGTTCGTGGGTGACGGAATAACACTATTACAATTGCCATTAAGAATTTAGGCAAGTGTAAGACGCTTCACATTCACACTTGTGCCACCCAATGTTGAATGCAAACATCCTTGAACCTTTGAACGATGTGCTTCCTCAAATGTTCGCAGATGGTAGGATTCGAACCTACGCTCCAAGATGGAAACTGATTTCGAGTCAGTCGCCTTAACCACTCGGCCACATCTGCTGCCACCTATACGCTGAATTTTTAAAAATAATAGCAATAGCGTACACAAAGGCAAAGTTTTGCTTGTTCAACTCTGACGTCAGGAAATTCGCCGGTTTGAAAAAAAGCGTCATAGGCTGACGTCAGCAAAATCACAAGGAAAGTAGACACGCAACTGGCCCGTAAGAGGATCGAACTCATGACCTCCGCGTTATTAGCACGGCGCTCTAACCAACTGAGCTAACAGGCCGTCGAACATTGACTATTGTTTTAGTTTTATAAATTAGCCAGCATCTAAACGAGCATTCAATTGCAACTCCATCAATATCATAACAAAATTTGTGTATTTTCCTCTGGAACCGATGTGAGCGCGACGCAACTTCCATAGTTATCACACTAACTTAACTCAAACAATACCACTGCATCGTCAGTTCGTGGGTGACGGAATAACACTATTACAATTGCCATTAAGAATTTAGGCAAGTGTAAGACGCTTCACATTCACACTTGTGCCACCCAATGTTGAATGCAAACATCCTTGAACCTTTGAACGATGTGCTTCCTCAAATGTTCGCAGATGGTAGGATTCGAACCTACGCTCCAAGATGGAAACTGATTTCGAGTCAGTCGCCTTAACCACTCGGCCACATCTGCTGCCACCTATACGCTGAATTTTTAAAAATAATAGCAATAGCGTACACAAAGGCAAAGTTTTGCTTGTTCAACTCTGACGTCAGGAAATTCGCCGTTTGAAAAAAAGCGTCATAGGCTGACGTCAGCAAAATCACAAGGAAAGTAGACGCAACTGGCCCGTAAGAGGATCGAACTCATGACCTCCGCGTTATTAGCACGGCGCTCTAACCAACTGAGCTAACAGGCCGTCGAACATTGACTATTGTTTTAGTTTTATAATTAGCCAGCATCTAAACGAGCATTCAATTGCAACTCCATCAATATCATAACAAAATTTGTGTATTTTCCTCTGGAACCGATGTGAGCGCGACGCAACTTCCATAGTTATCACACTAACTTAACTCAAACAATACCACTGCATCGTCAGTTCGTGGGTGACGGAATAACACTATTACAATTGCCATTAAGAATTTAGGCAAGTGTAAGACGCTTCACATTCACACTTGTGCCACCCAATGTTGAATGCAAACATCCTTGAACCTTTGAACGATGTGCTTCCTCAAATGTTCGCAGATGGTAGGATTCGAACCTACGCTCCAAGATGGAAACTGATTTCGAGTCAGTCGCCTTAACCACTCGGCCACATCTGCTGCCACCTATACGCTGAATTTTTAAAAATAATAGCAATAGCGTACACAAAGGCAAAGTTTTGCTTGTTCAACTCTGACGTCAGGAAATTCGCCGGTTTGAAAAAAAGCGTCATAGGCTGACGTCAGCAAAATCACAAGGAAACTAGACACGCAACTGGCCCGTAAGAGGATCGAACTCATGACCTCCGCGTTATTAGCACGGCGCTCTAACCAACTGAGCTAACAGGCCGTCGAACATTGACTATTGTTTTAATTTTATAAATTAGCCAGCATCTCAACGAGCATTCAATTGCAACTCCATCAATATCATAACAAAATTTGTGTATTTTCCTCTGGAACCTATGTGAGCGCGACGCAACTTCCATAGTTATCACACTAACTTAACTCAAACAATACCACTGCATCGTCAGTTCGTGGGTGACGGAATAACACTATTACAATTGCCATTAAGAATTTAGGCAAGTGTAAGACGCTTCACATTCACACTTGTGCCACCCAATATTGAATGCAAACATCCTTGAACCTTTGAACGATGTGCTTCCTCAAATGTTCGCAGATGGTAGGATTCGAACCTACGCTCCAAGATGGAAACTGATTTCGAGTCAGTCGCCTTAACCACTCGGCCACATCTGCTGCCACCTATACGCTGAATTTTTAAAAATAATAGCAATAGCGTACACAAAGGCAAAGTTTTGCTTGTTCAACTCTGACGTCAGGAAATTCGCCGGTTTGAAAAAAAGCGTCATAGGCTGACGTCAGCAAAATCACAAGGAAAGTAGACACGCAACTGGCCCGTAAGAGGATCGAACTCATGACCTCCGCGTTATTAGCACGGCGCTCTAACCAACTGAGCTAACAGGCCGTCGAACATTGACTATTGTTTTAATTTTATAAATTAGCCAGTATCTCAACGAGCATTCAATTGCAACTCCATCAATATCATAACAAAATTTGTGTATTTTCCTCTGGAACCGATGTGAGCGCGACGCAACTTCCATAGTTATCACACTAACTTAACTCAAACAATACCACTGCATCATCAGTTCGTGGGTGACGGAATAACACTATTACAATTGCCATTAAGAATTTAGGCAAGTGTAAGACGCTTCACATTCACACTTGTGCCACCCAATGTTGAATGCAAACATCCTTGAACCTTTGAACGATGTGCTTCCTCAAATGTTCGCAGATGGTAGGATTCGAACCTACGCTCCAAGATGGAAACTGATTTCGAGTCAGTCGCCTTAACCACTCGGCCACATCTGCTGCCACCTATACGCTGAATTTTTAAAAATAATAGCAATAGCGTACACAAAGGCAAAGTTTTGCTTGTTCAACTCTGACGTCAGGAAATTCGCCGGTTTGAAAAAAAGCGTCATAGGCTGACGTCAGCAAAATCACAAGGAAAGTAGACACGCAACTGGCCCGTAAGAGGATCGAACTCATGACCTCCGCGTTATTAGCACGGCGCTCTAACCAACTGAGCTAACAGGCCGTCGAACATTGACTATTGTTTTAATTTTATAAATTAGCCAGCATCTCAACGAGCATTCAATTGCAACTCCATCAATATCATAACAAAATTTGTGTATTTTCCTCTGGAACCGATGTGAGCGCGACGCAACTTCCATAGTTATCACACTAACTTAACTCAAACAATACCACTGCATCGTCAGTTCGTGGGTGACGGAATAACACTATTACAATTGCCATTAAGAATTTAGGCAAGTGTAAGACGCTTCACATTCACACTTGTGCCACCCAATGTTGAATGCAAACATCCTTGAACCTTTGAACGATGTGCTTCCTCAAATGTTCGCAGATGGTAGGATTCGAACCTACGCTCCAAGATGGAAACTGATTTCGAGTCAGTCGCCTTAACCACTCGGCCACATCTGCTGCCACCTATACGCTGAATTTTTAAAATAATAGCAATAGCGTACACAAAGGCAAAGTTTTGCTTGTTCAACTCTGACGTCAGGAAATTCGCCGGTTTGAAAAAAAGCGTCATAGGCTGACGTCAGCAAAATCACAAGGAAAGTAGACACGCAACTGGCCCGTAAGAGGATCGA
Organism: Daphnia sinensis; assembly: GCA_013167095.2. Lineage (NCBI taxonomy): Eukaryota > Metazoa > Arthropoda > Branchiopoda > Diplostraca > Daphniidae > Daphnia > Daphnia sinensis. The sequence continues at coordinate 2,386 of WJBH02000177.1, read as the reverse complement.
ACTCATGACCTCCGCGTTATTAGCACGGCGCTCTAACCAACTGAGCTAACAGGCCGTCGAACATTGACTATTGTTTTAATTTTATAAATTAGCCAGTATCTCAACGAGCATTCAATTGCAACTCCATCAATATCATAACAAAATTTGTGTATTTTCCTCTGGAACCGATGTGAGCGCGACGCAACTTCCATAGTTATCACACTAACTTAACTCAAACAATACCACTGCATCATCAGTTCGTGGGTGACGGAATAACACTATTACAATTGCCATTAAGAATTTAGGCAAGTGTAAGACGCTTCACATTCACACTTGTGCAACCCAATATTGAATGCAAACATCCTTGAACCTTTGAACGATGTGCTTCCTCAAATGTTCGCAGATGGTAGGATTCGAACCTACGCTCCAAGATGGAAACTGATTTCGAGTCAGTCGCCTTAACCACTCGGCCACATCTGCTGCCACCTATACGCTGAATTTTTAAAAATAATAGCAATAGCGTACACAAAGGCAAAGTTTTGCTTGTTCAACTCTGACGTCAGGAAATTCGCCGGTTTGAAAAAAAGCGTCATAGGCTGACGTCAGCAAAATCACAAGGAAAGTAGACACGCAACTGGCCCGTAAGAGGATCGAACTCATGACCTCCGCGTTATTAGCACGGCGCTCTAACCAACTGAGCTAACAGGCCGTCGAACATTGACTATTGTTTTAATTTTATAAATTAGCCAGCATCTCAACGAGCATTCAATTGCAACTCCATCAATATCATAACAAAATTTGTGTATTTTCCTCTGGAACCGATGTGAGCGCGACGCAACTTCCATAGTTATCACACTAACTTAACTCAAACAATACCACTGCATCGTCAGTTCGTGGGTGACGGAATAACACTATTACAATTGCCATTAAGAATTTAGGCAAGTGTAAGACGCTTCACATTCACACTTGTGCCACCCAATGTTGAATGAAAACATCCTTGAACCTTTGAACGATGTGCTTCCTCAAATGTTCGCAGATGGTAGGATTCGAACCTACGCTCCAAGATGGAAACTGATTTCGAGTCAGTCGCCTTAACCACTCGGCCACATCTGCTGCCACCTATACGCTGATTTTTTAAAAATAATAGCAATAGCGTACACAAAGGCAAAGTTTTGCTTGTTCAACTCTGACGTCAGGAAATTCGCCGGTTTGAAAAAAAGCGTCATAGGCTGACGTCAGCAAAATCACAAGGAAAGTAGACACGCAACTGGCCCGTAAGAGGATCGAACTCATGACCTCCGCGTTATTAGCACGGCGCTCTAACCAACTGAGCTAACAGGCCGTCGTACATTGACTATTGTTTTAATTTTATAAATTAGCCAGCATCTCAACGAGCATTCAATTGCAACTCCATCAATATCATAACAAAATTTGTGTATTTTCCTCTGGAACCGATGTGAGCGCGACGCAACTTCCATAGTTATCACACTAACTTAACTCAAACAATACCACTGCATCGTCAGTTCGTGGGTGACGGAATAACACTATTACAATTGCCATTAAGAATTTAGGCAAGTGTAAGACGCTTCACATTCACACTTGTGCCACCCAATGTTGAATGCAAACATCCTTGAACCTTTGAACGATGTGCTTCCTCAAATGTTCGCAGATGGTAGGATTCGAACCTACGCTCCAAGATGGAAACTGATTTCGAGTCAGTCGCCTTAACCACTCGGCCACATCTGCTGCCACCTATACGCTGAATTTTTAAAAATAATAGCAATAGCGTACACAAAGGCAAAGTTTTGCTTGTTCAACTCTGACGTCAGGAAATTCGCCGGTTTGAAAAAAAGCGTCATAGGCTGACGTCAGCAAAATCACAAGGAAAGTAGACACGCAACTGGCCCGTAAGAGGATCGAACTCATGACCTCCGCGTTATTAGCACGGCGCTCTAACCAACTGAGCTAACAGGCCGTCGAACATTGACTATTGTTTTAATTTTATAAATTAGCCAGCATCTCAACGAGCATTCAATTGCAACTCCATCAATATCATAACAAAATTTGTGTATTTTCCTCTGGAACCGATGTGAGCGCGACGCAACTTCCATAGTTATCACACTAACTTAACTCAAACAATACCACTGCATCGTCAGTTCGTGGGTGACGGAATAACACTATTACAATTGCCATTAAGAATTTAGGCAAGTGTAAGACGCTTCACATTCACACTTGTGCCACCCAATGTTGAATGAAAACATCCTTGAACCTTTGAACGATGTGCTTCCTCAAATGTTCGCAGATGGTAGGATTCGAACCTACGCTCCAAGATGGAAACTGATTTCGAGTCAGTCGCCTTAACCACTCGGCCACATCTGCTGCCACCTATACGCTGAATTTTTAAAAA
>WJBH02000176.1:0-50000 GCA_013167095.2 Daphnia sinensis | reverse complement strand
AAAGTTTTCGCCAGCTTCTTAAAGTGGTTTCTACGAAAACATTAAACATGCATGAGTAAGTTGCATTTGAAATCAGTCTAAGAGAAGAGAAAACAGCCTAAGAAATCAATCGAAGAAAAGAATACACTTGTACTTGTGCACGGTGTATGACCTAATGTATCTACGACAAGAATAGCGTTTTCCTCGACTTCTTGGTTTCGGGTCCCGTGGTACAAGTGAGGACGCACCATTGCCATACATCTATTGATTTCTGCTAATGTGGCCATGAACCGAGCCGGATTATTGGTAAACTGTACCTATCATAGTTTCAGAATCACAAATCAATCCCATATTGTCTAGTGGTTAGGATACCTGGCTCTCACCCAGGAGGCCCGGGTTCAATTCCCGGTATGGGAACGTTTCTCTGCCGTTAAAATTATTCGTGTCTCGGTGAAGGACGAAATTCGTTTACAATTCGTCGTAACTCTAATACCGTTCTGAATTATGCCCATTTGAAGACTCCTCTTCGTATTTTTTAACTCGATTCCATTGCTCTGTATCATTTAGAAATTTTGGACAACAGGTAGTCGATGTTGATGCTTGGTTTTTCGATTTTTCTAAATAAATATATATCGAGATGCGATGGCCGAGAATCGAACTCGGGTCGATTGCTTGGAAGGCAACCATGCTAACCACTATACCACCATCGCCTGTATTTATTGTACATGTTTCTATATCACATTCATTCCACAGTGACATCTCCCAAGAGAAAAATTTGTCAGGAGTGGGATTTGAACCCACGCCTTCATTGAAGACCAGAATACTGATGCTTCCCTATGAGAAGTAAGGTTTTCCCCTTGAGTCTTGCGCCTTAGACCGCTCGGCCATCCTGACATACTTTTCTGGTTTCACATTTAAAACTGCTGGTATCACAGTGTTGTCACATGAAAAACAACTTCATGCATCGTCACTCTGTCTATCAACAAACTGAATCAAACACTTAAAAGTTAATCCACAAAGTTTTCGCCAGCTTCTTAAAGTGGTTTCTACGAAAACATTAAACATGCATGAGTAAGTTGCATTTGAAATCAGTCTAAGAGAAGAGAAAACAGCCTAAGAAATCAATCGAAGAAAAGAATACACTTGTACTTGTGCACGGTGTATGACCTAATGTATCTACGACAAGAATAGCGTTTTCCTCGACTTCTTGGTTTCGGGTCCCGTGGTACAAGTGAGGACGCACCATTGCCATACATCTATTGATTTCTGCTAATGTGGCCATGAACCGAGCCGGATTATTGGTAAACTGTACCTATCATAGTTTCAGAATCACAAATCAATCCCGTATTGTCTAGTGGTTAGGATACCTGGCTCTCACCCAGGAGGCCCGGGTTCAATTCTCGGTATGGGAACGTTTCTCTGCCGTTAAAATTATTCGTGTCTCGGTGAAGGACGAAATTCGTTTACAATTCGTCGTAACTCTAATACCGTTCTGAATTATGCCCATTTGAATACTCTTCTTCGTATTTTTTAACTCGATTCCATTGCTCTGTATCATTTAGAAATTTTGGACAACAGGTAGTCGATGTTGATGCTTGGTTTTTCGATTTTTCCTAAATAAATATATATCGAGATGCGATGGCCGAGAATCGAACTCGGGTCGATTGCTTGGAAGGCAACCATGCTAACCACTATACCACCATCGCCTGTATTTATTGTACATGTTTCTATATCACATTCATTCCACAGTGACATCTCCCAAGAGAAAAATTTGTCAGGAGTGGGATTTGAACCCACGCCTTCATTGAAGACCAGAATACTGATGCTTCCCTATGAGAAGTAAGGTTTTCCCCTTGAGTCTGGCGCCTTAGACCGCTCGGCCATCCTGACATACTTTTCTGGTTTCACATTTAAAACTGCTGGTATCACAGTGTTGTCACATGAAAAACAACTTCATGCATCGTCACTCTGTCTATCAACAAACTGAATCAAACACTTAAAAGTTAATCCACAAAGTTTTCGCCAGCTTCTTAAAGTGGTTTCTACGAAAACATTAAACATGCATGAGTAAGTTGCATTTGAAATCAGTCTAAGAGAAGAGAAAACAGCCTAAGAAATCAATCGAAGAAAAGAATACACTTGTACTTGTGCACGGTGTATGACCTAATGTATCTACGACAAGAATAGCGTTTTCCTCGACTTCTTGGTTTCGGGTCCCGTGGTACAAGTGAGGACGCACCATTGCCATACATCTATTGATTTCTGCTAATGTGGCCATGAACCGAGCCGGATTATTGGTAAACTGTACCTATCATAGTTTCAGAATCACAAATCAATCCCATATTGTCTAGTGGTTAGGATACCTGGCTCTCACCCAGGAGGCCCGGGTTCAATTCCGGTATGGGAACGTTTCTCTGCCGTTAAAATTATTCGTGTCTCGGTGAAGGACGAAATTCGTTTACAATTCGTCGTAACTCTAATACCGTTCTGAATTATGCCCATTTGAAGACTCCTCTTCGTATTTTTTAACTCGATTCCATTGCTCTGTATCATTTAGAAATTTTGGACAACAGGTAGTCGATGTTGATGCTTGGTTTTTCGATTTTTCCTAAATAAATATATATCGAGATGCGATGGCCGAGAATCGAACTCGGGTCGATTGCATGGAAGGCAACCATGCTAACCACTATACCACCATCGCCTGTATTTATTGTACATGTTTCTATATCACATTCATTCCACAGTGACATCTCCCAAGAGAAAAATTTGTCAGGAGTGGGATTTGAACCCACGCCTTCATTGAAGACCAGAATACTGATGCTTCCCTATGAGAAGTAAGGTTTTCCCCTTGAGTCTGGCGCCTTAGACCGCTCGGCCATCCTGACATACTTTTCTGGTTTCACATTTAAAACTGCTGGTATCACAGTGTTGTCACATGAAAAACAACTTCATGCATCGTCACTCTGTCTATCAACAAACTGAATCAAACACTTAAAAGTTAATCCACAAAGTTTTCGCCAGCTTCTTAAAGTGGTTTCTACGAAAACATTAAACATGCATGAGTAAGTTGCATTTGAAATCAGTCTAAGAGAAGAGAAAACAGCCTAAGAAATCAATCGAAGAAAAGAATACACTTGTACTTGTGCACGGTGTATGACCTAATGTATCTACGACAAGAATAGCGTTTTCCTCGACTTCTTGGTTTCGGGTCCCGTGGTACAAGTGAGGACGCACCATTGCCATACATCTATTGATTTCTGCTAATGTGGCCATGAACCGAGCCGGATTATTGGTAAACTGTACCTATCATAGTTTCAGAATCACAAATCAATCCCATATTGTCTAGTGGTTAGGATACCTGGCTCTCACCCAGGAGGCCCGGGTTCAATTCCCGGTATGGGAACGTTTCTCTGCCGTTAAAATTATTCGTGTCTCGGTGAAGGACGAAATTCGTTTACAATTCGTCGTAACTCTAATACCGTTCTGAATTATGCCCATTTGAAGACTCCTCTTCGTATTTTTTAACTCGATTCCATTGCTCTGTATCATTTAGAAATTTTGGACAACAGGTAGTCGATGTTGATGCTTGGTTTTTCGATTTTTCCTAAATAAATATATATCGAGATGCGATGGCCGAGAATCGAACTCGGGTCGATTGCTTGGAAGGCAACCATGCTAACCACTATACCACCATCGCCTGTATTTATTGTACATGTTTCTATATCACATTCATTCCACAGTGACATCTCCCAAGAGAAAAATTTGTCAGGAGTGGGATTTGAACCCACGCCTTCATTGAAGACCAGAATACTGATGCTTCCCTATGAGAAGTAAGGTTTTCCCCTTGAGTCTGGCGCCTTAGACCGCTCGGCCATCCTGACATACTTTTCTGGTTTCACATTTAAAACTGCTGGTATCACAGTGTTGTCACATGAAAAACAACTTCATGCATCGTCACTCTGTCTATCAACAAACTGAATCAAACACTTAAAAGTTAATCCACAAAGTTTTCGCCAGCTTCTTAAAGTGGTTTCTACGAAAACATTAAACATGCATGAGTAAGTTGCATTTGAAATCAGTCTAAGAGAAGAGAAAATAGCCTAAGAAATCAATCGAAGAAAAGAATACACTTGTACTTGTGCACGGTGTATGACCTAATGTATCTACGACAAGAATAGCGTTTTCCTCGACTTCTTGGTTTCGGGTCCCGTGGTACAAGTGAGGACGCACCATTGCCATACATCTATTGATTTCTGCTAATGTGGCCATGAACCGAGCCGGATTATTGGTAAACTGTACCTATCATAGTTTCAGAATCACAAATCAATCCCATATTGTCTAGTGGTTAGGATACCTGGCTCTCACCCAGGAGGCCCGGGTTCAATTCCCGGTATGGGAACGTTTCTCTGCCGTTAAAATTATTCGTGTCTCGGTAAAGGACGAAATTCGTTTACAATTCGTCGTAACTCTAATACCGTTCTGAATTATGCCCATTTGAAGACTCCTCTTCGTATTTTTTAACTCGATTCCATTGCTCTGTATCATTTAGAAATTTTGGACAACAGGTAGTCGATGTTGATGCTTGGTTTTTCGATTTTTCCTAAATAAATATATATCGAGATGCGATGGCCGAGAATCGAACTCGGGTCGATTGCTTGGAAGGCAACCATGCTAACCACTATACCACCATCGCCTGTATTTATTGTACATGTTTCTATATCACATTCATTCCACAGTGACATCTCCCAAGAGAAAAATTTGTCAGGAGTGGGATTTGAACCCACGCCTTCATTGAAGACCAGAATACTGATGCTTCCCTATGAGAAGTAAGGTTTTCCCTTGAGTCTGGCGCCTTAGACCGCTCGGCCATCCTGACATACTTTTCTGGTTTCACATTTAAAACTGCTGGTATCACAGTGTTGTCACATGAAAAACAACTTCATGCATCGTCACTCTGTCTATCAACAAACTGAATCAAACACTTAAAAGTTAATCCACAAAGTTTTCGCCAGCTTCTTAAAGTGGTTTCTACGAAAACATTAAACATGCATGAGTAAGTTGCATTTGAAATCAGTCTAAGAGAAGAGAAAACAGCCTAAGAAATCAATCGAAGAAAAGAATACACTTGTACTTGTGCACGGTGTATGACCTAATGTATCTACGACAAGAATAGCGTTTTCCTCGACTTCTTGGTTTCGGGTCCCGTGGTACAAGTGAGGACGCACCATTGCCATACATCTATTGATTTCTGCTAATGTGGCCATGAACCGAGCCGGATTATTGGTAAACTGTACCTATCATAGTTTCAGAATCACAAATCAATCCCATATTGTCTAGTGGTTAGGATACCTGGCTCTCACCCAGGAGGCCCGGGTTCAATTCCCGGTATGGGAACGTTTCTCTGCCGTTAAAATTATTCGTGTCTCGGTGAAGGACGAAATTCGTTTACAATTCGTCGTAACTCTAATACCGTTCTGAATTATGCCCATTTGAAGACTCCTCTTCGTATTTTTTAACTCGATTCCATTGCTCTGTATCATTTAGAAATTTTGGACAACAGGTAGTCGATGTTGATGCTTGGTTTTTCGATTTTTCCTAAATAAATATATATCGAGATGCGATGGCCGAGAATCGAACTCGGGTCGATTGCTTGGAAGGCAACCATGCTAACCACTATACCACCATCGCCTGTATTTATTGTACATGTTTCTATATCACATTCATTCCACAGTGACATCTCCCAAGAGAAAAATTTGTCAGGAGTGGGATTTGAACCCACGCCTTCATTGAAGACCAGAATACTGATGCTTCCCTATGAGAAGTAAGGTTTTCCCCTTGAGTTTGGCGCCTTAGACCGCTCGGCCATCCTGACATACTTTTCTGGTTTCACATTTAAAACTGCTGGTATCACAGTGTTGTCACATGAAAAACAACTTCATGCATCGTCACTCTGTCTATCAACAAACTGAATCAAACACTTAAAAGTTAATCCACAAAGTTTTCGCCAGCTTCTTAAAGTGGTTTCTACGAAAACATTAAACATGCATGAGTAAGTTGCATTTGAAATCAGTCTAAGAGAAGAGAAAAAAGCCTAAGAAATCAATCGAAGAAAAGAATACACTTGTACTTGTGCACGGTGTATGACCTAATGTATCTACGACAAGAATAGCGTTTTCCTCGACTTCTTGGTTTCGGGTCCCGTGGTACAAGTGAGGACGCACCATTGCCATACATCTATTGATTTCTGCTAATGTGGCCATGAACCGAGCCGGATTATTGGTAAACTGTACCTATCATAGTTTCAGAATCACAAATCAATCCCATATTGTCTAGTGGTTAGGATACCTGGCTCTCACCCAGGAGGCCCGGGTTCAATTCCGGTATGGGAACGTTTCTCTGCCGTTAAAATTATTCGTGTCTCGGTGAAGGACGAAATTCGTTTACAATTCGTCGTAACTCTAATACCGTTCTGAATTATGCCCATTTGAAGACTCCTCTTCGTATTTTTTAACTCGATTCCATTGCTCTGTATCATTTAGAAATTTTGGACAACAGGTAGTCGATGTTGATGCTTGGTTTTTCGATTTTTCCTAAATAAATATATATCGAGATGCGATGGCCGAGAATCGAACTCGGGTCGATTGCTTGGAAGGCAACCATGCTAACCACTATACCACCATCGCCTGTATTTATTGTACATGTTTCTATATCACATTCATTCCACAGTGACATCTCCCAAGAGAAAAATTTGTCAGGAGTGGGATTTGAACCCACGCCTTCATTGAAGACCAGAATACTGATGCTTCCCTATGAGAAGTAAGGTTTTCCCCTTGAGTCTGGCGCCTTAGACCGCTCGGCCATCCTGACATACTTTTCTGGTTTCACATTTAAAACTGCTGGTATCACAGTGTTGTCACATGAAAAACAACTTCATGCATCGTCACTCTGTCTATCAACAAACTGAATCAAACACTTAAAAGTTAATCCACAAAGTTTTCGCCAGCTTCTTAAAGTGGTTTCTACGAAAACATTAAACATGCATGAGTAAGTTGCATTTGAAATCAGTCTAAGAGAAGAGAAAACAGCCTAAGAAATCAATCGAAGAAAAGAATACACTTGTACTTGTGCACGGTGTATGACCTAATGTATCTACGACAAGAATAGCGTTTTCCTCGACTTCTTGGTTTCGGGTCCCGTGGTACAAGTGAGGACGCACCATTGCCATACATCTATTGATTTCTGCTAATGTGGCCATGAACCGAGCCGGATTATTGGTAAACTGTACCTATCATAGTTTCAGAATCACAAATCAATCCCATATTGTCTAGTGGTTAGGATACCTGGCTCTCACCCAGGAGGCCGGGTTCAATTCCCGGTATGGGAACGTTTCTCTGCCGTTAAAATTATTCGTGTCTCGGTAAAGGACGAAATTCGTTTACAATTCGTCGTAACTCTAATACCGTTCTGAATTATGCCCATTTGAAGACTCCTCTTCGTATTTTTTAACTCGATTCCATTGCTCTGTATCATTTAGAAATTTTGGACAACAGGTAGTCGATGTTGATGCTTGTTTTTCGATTTTTCCTAAATAAATATATATCGAGATGCGATGGCCGAGAATCGAACTCGGGTCGATTGCTTGGAAGGCAACCATGCTAACCACTATACCACCATCGCCTGTATTTATTGTACATGTTTCTATATCACATTCATTCCACAGTGACATCTCCCAAGAGAAAAATTTGTCAGGAGTGGGATTTGAACCCACGCCTTCATTGAAGACCAGAATACTGATGCTTCCCTATGAGAAGTAAGGTTTTCCCCTTGAGTCTGGCGCCTTAGACCGCTCGGCCATCCTGACATACTTTTCTGGTTTCACATTTAAAACTGCTGGTATCACAGTGTTGTCACATGAAAAACAACTTCATGCATCGTCACTCTGTCTATCAACAAACTGAATCAAACACTTAAAAGTTAATCCACAAAGTTTTCGCCAGCTTCTTAAAGTGGTTTCTACGAAAACATTAAACATGCATGAGTAAGTTGCATTTGAAATCAGTCTAAGAGAAGAGAAAACAGCCTAAGAAATCAATCGAAGAAAAGAATACACTTGTACTTGTGCACGGTGTATGACCTAATGTATCTACGACAAGAATAGCGTTTTCCTCGACTTCTTGGTTTCGGGTCCCGTGGTACAAGTGAGGACGCACCATTGCCATACATCTATTGATTTCTGCTAATGTGGCCATGAACCGAGCCGGATTATTGGTAAACTGTACCTATCATAGTTTCAGAATCACAAATCAATCCCATATTGTCTAGTGGTTAGGATACCTGGCTCTCACCCAGGAGGCCCGGGTTCAATTCCCGGTATGGGAACGTTTCTCTGCCGTTAAAATTATTCGTGTCTCGGTGAAGGACGAAATTCGTTTACAATTCGTCGTAACTCTAATACCGTTCTGAATTATGCCCATTTGAAGACTCCTCTTCGTATTTTTTAACTCGATTCCATTGCTCTGTATCATTTAGAAATTTTGGACAACAGGTAGTCGATGTTGATGCTTGGTTTTTCGATTTTTCCTAAATAAATATATATCGAGATGCGATGGCCGAGAATCGAACTCGGGTCGATTGCATGGAAGGCAACCATGCTAACCACTATACCACCATCGCCTGTATTTATTGTACATGTTTCTATATCACATTCATTCCACAGTGACATCTCCCAAGAGAAAAATTTGTCAGGAGTGGGATTTGAACCCACGCCTTCATTGAAGACCAGAATACTGATGCTTCCCTATGAGAAGTAAGGTTTTCCCCTTGAGTCTGGCGCCTTAGACCGCTCGGCCATCCTGACATACTTTTCTGGTTTCACATTTAAAACTGCTGGTATCACAGTGTTGTCACATGAAAAACAACTTCATGCATCGTCACTCTGTCTATCAACAAACTGAATCAAACACTTAAAAGTTAATCCACAAAGTTTTCGCCAGCTTCTTAAAGTGGTTTCTACGAAAACATTAAACATGCATGAGTAAGTTGCATTTGAAATCAGTCTAAGAGAAGAGAAAACAGCCTAAGAAATCAATCGAAGAAAAGAATACACTTGTACTTGTGCACGGTGTATGACCTAATGTATCTACGACAAGAATAGCGTTTTCCTCGACTTCTTGGTTTCGGGTCCCGTGGTACAAGTGAGGACGCACCATTGCCATACATCTATTGATTTCTGCTAATGTGGCCATGAACCGAGCCGGATTATTGGTAAACTGTACCTATCATAGTTTCAGAATCACTAATCAATCCCATATTGTCTAGTGGTTAGGATACCTGGCTCTCACCCAGGAGGCCCGGGTTCAATTCCCGGTATGGGAACGTTTCTCTGCCGTTAAAATTATTCGTGTCTCGGTGAAGGACGAAATTCGTTTACAATTCGTCGTAACTCTAATACCGTTCTGAATTATGCCCATTTGAAGACTCCTCTTCGTATTTTTTAACTCGATTCCATTGCTCTGTATCATTTAGAAATTTTGGACAACAGGTAGTCGATGTTGATGCTTGGTTTTTCGATTTTTCCTAAATAAATATATATCGAGATGCGATGGCCGAGAATCGAACTCGGGTCGATTGCATGGAAGGCAACCATGCTAACCACTATACCACCATCGCCTGTATTTATTGTACATGTTTCTATATCACATTCATTCCACAGTGACATCTCCCAAGAGAAAAATTTGTCAGGAGTGGGATTTGAACCCACGCCTTCATTGAAGACCAGAATACTGATGCTTCCCTATGAGAAGTAAGGTTTTCCCCTTGAGTCTGGCGCCTTAGACCGCTCGGCCATCCTGACATACTTTTCTGGTTTCACATTTAAAACTGCTGGTATCACAGTGTTGTCACATGAAAAACAACTTCATGCATCGTCACTCTGTCTATCAACAAACTGAATCAAACACTTAAAAGTTAATCCACAAAGTTTTCGCCAGCTTCTTAAAGTGGTTTCTACGAAAACATTAAACATGCATGAGTAAGTTGCATTTGAAATCAGTCTAAGAGAAGAGAAAACAGCCTAAGAAATCAATCGAAGAAAAGAATACACTTGTACTTGTGCACGGTGTATGACCTAATGTATCTACGACAAGAATAGCGTTTTCCTCGACTTCTTGGTTTCGGGTCCCGTGGTACAAGTGAGGACGCACCATTGCCATACATCTATTGATTTCTGCTAATGTGGCCATGAACCGAGCCGGATTATTGGTAAACTGTACCTATCATAGTTTCAGAATCACAAATCAATCCCATATTGTCTAGTGGTTAGGATACCTGGCTCTCACCCAGGAGGCCCGGGTTCAATTCCCGGTATGGGAACGTTTCTCTGCCGTTAAAATTATTCGTGTCTCGGTGAAGGACGAAATTCGTTTACAATTCGTCGTAACTCTAATACCGTTCTGAATTATGCCCATTTGAAGACTCCTCTTCGTATTTTTTAACTCGATTCCATTGCTCTGTATCATTTAGAAATTTTGGACAACAGGTAGTCGATGTTGATGCTTGGTTTTTCGATTTTTCCTAAATAAATATATATCGAGATGCGATGGCCGAGAATCGAACTCGGGTCGATTGCATGGAAGGCAACCATGCTAACCACTATACCACCATCGCCTGTATTTATTGTACATGTTTCTATATCACATTCATTCCACAGTGACATCTCCCAAGAGAAAAATTTGTCAGGAGTGGGATTTGAACCCACGCCTTCATTGAAGACCAGAATACTGATGCTTCCCTATGAGAAGTAAGGTTTTCCCCTTGAGTCTGGCGCCTTAGACCGCTCGGCCATCCTGACATACTTTTCTGGTTTCACATTTAAAACTGCTGGTATCACAGTGTTGTCACATGAAAAACAACTTCATGCATCGTCACTCTGTCTATCAACAAACTGAATCAAACACTTAAAAGTTAATCCACAAAGTTTTCGCCAGCTTCTTAAAGTGGTTTCTACGAAAACATTAAACATGCATGAGTAAGTTGCATTTGAAATCAGTCTAAGAGAAGAGAAAACAGCCTAAGAAATCAATCGAAGAAAAGAATACACTTGTACTTGTGCACGGTGTATGACCTAATGTATCTACGACAAGAATAGCGTTTTCCTCGACTTCTTGGTTTCGGGTCCCGTGGTACAAGTGAGGACGCACCATTGCCATACATCTATTGATTTCTGCTAATGTGGCCATGAACCGAGCCGGATTATTGGTAAACTGTACCTATCATAGTTTCAGAATCACAAATCAATCCCATATTGTCTAGTGGTTAGGATACCTGGCTCTCACCCAGGAGGCCCGGGTTCAATTCCCGGTATGGGAACGTTTCTCTGCCGTTAAAATTATTCGTGTCTCGGTGAAGGACGAAATTCGTTTACAATTCGTCGTAACTCTAATACCGTTCTGAATTATGCCCATTTGAAGACTCCTCTTCGTATTTTTTAACTCGATTCCATTGCTCTGTATCATTTAGAAATTTTGGACAACAGGTAGTCGATGTTGATGCTTGGTTTTTCGATTTTTCCTAAATAAATATATATCGAGATGCGATGGCCGAGAATCGAACTCGGGTCGATTGCATGGAAGGCAACCATGCTAACCACTATACCACCATCGCCTGTATTTATTGTACATGTTTCTATATCACATTCATTCCACAGTGACATCTCCCAAGAGAAAAATTTGTCAGGAGTGGGATTTGAACCCACGCCTTCATTGAAGACCAGAATACTGATGCTTCCCTATGAGAAGTAAGGTTTTCCCCTTGAGTCTGGCGCCTTAGACCGCTCGGCCATCCTGACATACTTTTCTGGTTTCACATTTAAAACTGCTGGTATCACAGTGTTGTCACATGAAAAACAACTTCATGCATCGTCACTCTGTCTATCAACAAACTGAATCAAACACTTAAAAGTTAATCCACAAAGTTTTCGCCAGCTTCTTAAAGTGGTTTCTACGAAAACATTAAACATGCATGAGTAAGTTGCATTTGAAATCAGTCTAAGAGAAGAGAAAACAGCCTAAGAAATCAATCGAAGAAAAGAATACACTTGTACTTGTGCACGGTGTATGACCTAATGTATCTACGACAAGAATAGCGTTTTCCTCGACTTCTTGGTTTCGGGTCCCGTGGTACAAGTGAGGACGCACCATTGCCATACATCTATTGATTTCTGCTAATGTGGCCATGAACCGAGCCGGATTATTGGTAAACTGTACCTATCATAGTTTCAGAATCACAAATCAATCCCATATTGTCTAGTGGTTAGGATACCTGGCTCTCACCCAGGAGGCCCGGGTTCAATTCCCGGTATGGGAACGTTTCTCTGCCGTTAAAATTATTCGTGTCTCGGTGAAGGACGAAATTCGTTTACAATTCGTCGTAACTCTAATACCGTTCTGAATTATGCCCATTTGAAGACTCCTCTTCGTATTTTTTAACTCGATTCCATTGCTCTGTATCATTTAGAAATTTTGGACAACAGGTAGTCGATGTTGATGCTTGGTTTTTCGATTTTTCCTAAATAAATATATATCGAGATGCGATGGCCGAGAATCGAACTCGGGTCGATTGCTTGGAAGGCAACCATGCTAACCACTATACCACCATCGCCTGTATTTATTGTACATGTTTCTATATCAGATTCATTCCACAGTGACATCTCCCAAGAGAAAAATTTGTCAGGAGTGGGATTTGAACCCACGCCTTCATTGAAGACCAGAATACTGATGCTTCCCTATGAGAAGTAAGGTTTTCCCCTTGAGTCTGGCGCCTTAGACCGCTCGGCCATCCTGACATACTTTTCTGGTTTCACATTTAAAACTGCTGGTATCACAGTGTTGTCACATGAAAAACAACTTCATGCATCGTCACTCTGTCTATCAACAAACTGAATCAAACACTTAAAAGTTAATCCACAAAGTTTTCGCCAGCTTCTTAAAGTGGTTTCTACGAAAACATTAAACATGCATGAGTAAGTTGCATTTGAAATCAGTCTAAGAGAAGAGAAAACAGCCTAAGAAATCAATCGAAGAAAAGAATACACTTGTACTTGTGCACGGTGTATGACCTAATGTATCTACGACAAGAATAGCGTTTTCCTCGACTTCTTGGTTTCGGGTCCCGTGGTACAAGTGAGGACGCACCATTGCCATACATCTATTGATTTCTGCTAATGTGGCCATGAACCGAGCCGGATTATTGGTAAACTGTACCTATCATAGTTTCAGAATCACAAATCAAACCCATATTGTCTAGTGGTTAGGATACCTGGCTCTCACCCAGGAGGCCCGGGTTCGATTCCCGGTATGGGAACGTTTCTCTGCCGTTAAAATTATTCGTGTCTCGGTGAAGGACGAAATTCGTTTACAATTCGTCGTAACTCTAATACCGTTCTGAATTATGCCCATTTGAAGACTCCTCTTCGTATTTTTTAACTCGATTCCATTGCTCTGTATCATTTAGAAATTTTGGACAACAGGTAGTCGATGTTGATGCTTGGTTTTTCGATTTTTCCTAAATAAATATATATCGAGATGCGATGGCCGAGAATCGAACTCGGGTCGATTGCTTGGAAGGCAACCATGCTAACCACTATACCACCATCGCCTGTATTTATTGTACATGTTTCTATATCACATTCATTCCACAGTGACATCTCCCAAGAGAAAAATTTGTCAGGAGTGGGATTTGAACCCACGCCTTCATTGAAGACCAGAATACTGATGCTTCCCTATGAGAAGTAAGGTTTTCCCCTTGAGTCTGGCGCCTTAGACCGCTCGGCCATCCTGACATACATTTCTGGTTTCACATTTAAAACTGCTGGTATCACAGTGTTGTCACATGAAAAACAACTTCATGCATCGTCACTCTGTCTATCAACAAACTGAATCAAACACTTAAAAGTTAATCCACAAAGTTTTCGCCAGCTTCTTAAAGTGGTTTCTAAGAAAACATTAAACATGCATGAGTAAGTTGCATTTGAAATCAGTCTAAGAGAAGAGAAAACAGCCTAAGAAATCAATCGAAGAAAAGAATACACTTGTACTTGTGCACGGTGTATGACCTAATGTATCTACGACAAGAATAGCGTTTTCCTCGACTTCTTGGTTTCGGGTCCCGTGGTACAAGTGAGGACGCACCATTGCCATACATCTATTGATTTCTGCTAATGTGGCCATGAACCGAGCCGGATTATTGGTAAACTGTACCTATCATAGTTTCAGAATCACAAATCAATCCCATATTGTCTAGTGGTTAGGATACCTGGCTCTCACCCAGGAGGCCCGGGTTCAATTCCCGGTATGGGAACGTTTCTCTGCCGTTAAAATTATTCGTGTCTCGGTGAAGGACGAAATTCGTTTACAATTCGTCGTAACTCTAATACCGTTCTGAATTATGCCAATTTGAAGACTCCTCTTCGTATTTTTTAACTCGATTCCATTGCTCTGTATCATTTAGAAATTTTGGACAACAGGTAGTCGATGTTGATGCTTGGTTTTTCGATTTTTCCTAAATAAATATATATCGAGATGCGATGGCCGAGAATCGAACTCGGGTCGATTGCTTGGAAGGCAACCATGCTAACCACTATACCACCATCGCCTGTATTTATTGTACATGTTTCTATATCACATTCATTCCACAGTGACATCTCCCAAGAGAAAAATTTGTCAGGAGTGGGATTTGAACCCACGCCTTCATTGAAGACCAGAATACTGATGCTTCCCTATGAGAAGTAAGGTTTTCCCCTTGAGTCTGGCGCCTTAGACCGCTCGGCCATCCTGACATACTTTTCTGGTTTCACATTTAAAACTGCTGGTATCACAGTGTTGTCACATGAAAAACAACTTCATGCATCGTCACTCTGTCTATCAACAAACTGAATCATTATTTTGCTCTCATTCATTCTCTCTCTCTCACCGTTCAATTGACTTGCCTCTATGATATATATATTGACTGCGGTGGAGGAAACCACTTCCAAACGCAAGTGCATGTCAATGGCTTGGCTGGACTTGTGCAATGCGTTTGGTTCAGTACCCCATGCTGTACTGTATCAACTGTTTCATTCACTTCCACTGCCAAACGACCTGAAGCGCATGCTCTCCGACATCTACACTGGAAACAGCATGGACTTTGTCGTCGGAAAAGAGACTATCTCGATAGCCCCTTCTGCTGGGGTTCGTCAAGGTGATGCTCTCAGCACCACGATCTTTAACTTGGCCGCCGAACCACTTCTTCGAGCGGCACTGTCGGAGAGCAACCCTGGAATCAACCTCTTCGGGCAGATTGTCAAGGCAACAGCGTACGCCGATGATATAGCGGTAGTGTCCAACACAGCCCAAGCACTGCAAGAGTCACTTCACCACTTATCACGGGTAGCTAAGGTCCTTGGGCCTAAGTTCAACGCCCAAAAGTGTGCCAGTCTCAACTTCATCAATGGAAAGCCTTTTCAGGTGGACCTGTTTGTTGATGGGAGACCAATTAAATCTCTGGGTTCCGACGACCAGGAGATATATCTTGGCACACCAATAGGCGCTAAACTTCGGTTCCGTCCTCCCAATCAGCTCGTCAGTAATCTCGACAAGATCGCCGAATCATTACTAGCACCATGGCAGAAACTTGAGGTTTTTCGGAGTCACCTTCTTCCATCACTGTCTCATCACCTTGCATCTGGAAGAGTCCTCAAGGATGTTCTTACTACACTTGATACCGAATGCCGCAAGTTTCTCGGACACATCACCATGGTGCCCAACACTGCCACTACACCGTTCTTCTACGCGGACCGACGAGTTGGTGGCCTCGGAACTTTCAGCCTTACTGACGATGCTGACATCTGGACCCTTGCCAGAGCTGTTCAACTACTCACTAGTAAAGACCAGCTGGTGAAGGGTATTTTCACTGAGCAGCTCAAGGACACAATCATGCGAGGGTTCAGGGATGAAGCCCCAGCAACTCTCCCGATTGGGGAATACCTTTCCGGGTCTACGGAAGCCGGTCTCTACAGACTCCGCTACGCCCCGGCTGGTACCAACCTTTGGACCCTTGCTCGCGGCGCTGCCAAACGCCTGAGAGTTCGGATAGATGTATCCGGCGAAAGTAATATCAGAATTATCGCCGACGACGTCTCCGTTCTCCCAGGAAAGGCAGTTCGTGGCCTTCGACAGGTGGTACGACAACGCCACACCCTAAAATTTATAAGTGCTCCCCATCAAGGAAGAGTTGCTTCAGCCTTGGCAACAGACCGATCAACAAAAGACATCGCCAGACTTACATCCAGCAAGACAGATCTACAACACGACGATTGGCGGTACCTCCATCGGGCAAGACTTGACCTTCTCCCTCTCCGTGGGTACTCCTGGTCGTCGTCTGACAACAAAACCTGTCGACACTGCGGAGAAAGCTCCGAGAATGGTTTTCATGTCCTCAACAACTGCAGAGTCAATCTGACTTTAGCCACACAAAGACATGACGCCGTTTTGGAACTCCTCTACCAGTTGCTGTATAGAAAAGGTTATACTGCCATCATAAACCGAGAACTGCCTGAATCGCGACTGAAACCTGACGTCGAACTCGAAGTTTCTGGGACTCGTCTGATGATTGACGTCGCGGTTTCTTACGACATCTCCGACAATCTTCAGGCAGCATACAACCGGAAAGTCACCAAGTACCAACACCTGGGACAAGTGCTTCCATTAGTGCTTGGCTCCCTAGGCTCCTGGTACCCAATGAACGAAGACATCCGGTCTCTTCTAGGCATCGACCATCGCAGCTGGTGCACGTTCAGAAGAAGGTCAAGATTGGCGGCCATTAAAGGATCAATGGAGATGATAAGGGAACACCTAGCTACTACAGACGATCACAACATACATATGTAAGAGCAATTTTCTCGCCTTAACATTCTGTAAAATGTATTGCATGTTTTGGTGTTTTAACGTACTTAGTCTTAATCAATGATATCATTATGTATATACTACTTGCATTTGAAAGTCAGTTTCACGTTTATACTTTTATATATGTTTTTCTGATTTTTATGTCCCTATTGTACTCTTTGACATATATGCTTGTTCCTTTGAGGAAAATAAAATCTTGTCGTGTCGAACCACTATACCACCATCGCCTGTATTTATTGTACATGTTTCTATATCACATTCATTCCACAGTGACATCTCCCAAGAGAAAAATTTGTCAGGAGTGGGATTTGAACCCACGCCTTCATTGAAGACCAGAATACTGATGCTTCCCTATGAGAAGTAAGGTTTTCCCCTTGAGTCTGGCGCCTTAGACCGCTCGGCCATCCTGACATACTTTTCTGGTTTCACATTTAAAACTGCTGGTATCACAGTGTTGTCACATGAAAAACAACTTCATGCATCGTCACTCTGTCTATCAACAAACTGAATCAAACACTTAAAAGTTAATCCACAAAGTTTTCGCCAGCTTCTTAAAGTGGTTTCTACGAAAACATTAAACATGCATGAGTAAGTTGCATTTGAAATCAGTCTAAGAGAAGAGAAAACAGCCTAAGAAATCAATCGAAGAAAAGAATACACTTGTACTTGTGCACGGTGTATGACCTAATGTATCTACGACAAGAATAGCGTTTTCCTCGACTTCTTGGTTTCGGGTCCCGTGGTACAAGTGAGGACGCACCATTGCCATACATCTATTGATTTCTGCTAATGTGGCCATGAACCGAGCCGGATTATTGGTAAACTGTACCTATCATAGTTTCAGAATCACAAATCAATCCCATATTGTCTAGTGGTTAGGATACCTGGCTCTCACCCAGGAGGCCCGGGTTCAATTCCCGGTATGGGAACGTTTCTCTGCCGTTAAAATTATTCGTGTCTCGGTGAAGGACGAAATTCGTTTACAATTCGTCGTAACTCTAATACCGTTCTGAATTATGCCCATTTGAAGACTCCTCTTCGTATTTTTTAACTCGATTCCATTGCTCTGTATCATTTAGAAATTTTGGACAACAGGTAGTCGATGTTGATGCTTGGTTTTTCGATTTTTCCTAAATAAATATATATCGAGATGCGATGGCCGAGAATCGAACTCGGGTCGATTGCTTGGAAGGCAACCATGCTAACCACTATACCACCATCGCCTGTATTTATTGTACATGTTTCTATATCACATTCATTCCACAGTGACATCTCCCAAGAGAAAAATTTGTCAGGAGTGGGATTTGAACCCACGCCTTCATTGAAGACCAGAATACTGATGCTTCCCTATGAGAAGTAAGGTTTTCCCCTTGAGTCTGGCGCCTTAGACCGCTCGGCCATCCTGACATACTTTTCTGGTTTCACATTTAAAACTGCTGGTATCACAGTGTTGTCACATGAAAAACAACTTCATGCATCGTCACTCTGTCTATCAACAAACTGAATCAAACACTTAAAAGTTAATCCACAAAGTTTTCGCCAGCTTCTTAAAGTGGTTTCTACGAAAACATTAAACATGCATGAGTAAGTTGCATTTGAAATCAGTCTAAGAGAAGAGAAAACAGCCTAAGAAATCAATCGAAGAAAAGAATACACTTGTACTTGTGCACGGTGTATGACCTAATGTATCTACGACAAGAATAGCGTTTTCCTCGACTTCTTGGTTTCGGGTCCCGTGGTACAAGTGAGGACGCACCATTGCCATACATCTATTGATTTCTGCTAATGTGGCCATGAACCGAGCCGGATTATTGGTAAACTGTACCTATCATAGTTTCAGAATCACAAATCAATCCCATATTGTCTAGTGGTTAGGATACCTGGCTCTCACCCAGGAGGCCCGGGTTCAATTCCCGGTATGGGAACGTTTCTCTGCCGTTAAAATTATTCGTGTCTCGGTGAAGGACGAAATTCGTTTACAATTCGTCGTAACTCTAATACCGTTCTGAATTATGCCAATTTGAAGACTCCTCTTCGTATTTTTTAACTCGATTCCATTGCTCTGTATCATTTAGAAATTTTGGACAACAGGTAGTCGATGTTGATGCTTGGTTTTTCGATTTTTCCTAAATAAATATATATCGAGATGCGATGGCCGAGAATCGAACTCGGGTCGATTGCTTGGAAGGCAACCATGCTAACCACTATACCACCATCGCCTGTATTTATTGTACATGTTTCTATATCACATTCATTCCACAGTGACATCTCCCAAGAGAAAAATTTGTCAGGAGTGGGATTTGAACCCACGCCTTCATTGAAGACCAGAATACTGATGCTTCCCTATGAGAAGTAAGGTTTTCCCCTTGAGTCTGGCGCCTTAGACCGCTCGGCCATCCTGACATACTTTTCTGGTTTCACATTTAAAACTGCTGGTATCACAGTGTTGTCACATGAAAAACAACTTCATGCATCGTCACTCTGTCTATCAACAAACTGAATCAAACACTTAAAAGTTAATCCACAAAGTTTTCGCCAGCTTCTTAAAGTGGTTTCTACGAAAACATTAAACATGCATGAGTAAGTTGCATTTGAAATCAGTCTAAGAGAAGAGAAAACAGCCTAAGAAATCAATCGAAGAAAAGAATACACTTGTACTTGTGCACGGTGTATGACCTAATGTATCTACGACAAGAATAGCGTTTTCCTCGACTTCTTGGTTTCGGGTCCCGTGGTACAAGTGAGGACGCACCATTGCCATACATCTATTGATTTCTGCTAATGTGGCCATGAACCGAGCCGGATTATTGGTAAACTGTACCTATCATAGTTTCAGAATCACAAATCAATCCCATATTGTCTAGTGGTTAGGATACCTGGCTCTCACCCAGGAGGCCCGGGTTCAATTCCCGGTATGGGAACGTTTCTCTGCCGTTAAAATTATTCGTGTCTCGGTGAAGGACGAAATTCGTTTACAATTCGTCGTAACTCTAATACCGTTCTGAATTATGCCCATTTGAAGACTCCTCTTCGTATTTTTTAACTCGATTCCATTGCTCTGTATCATTTAGAAATTTTGGACAACAGGTAGTCGATGTTGATGCTTGGTTTTTCGATTTTTCCTAAATAAATATATATCGAGATGCGATGGCCGAGAATCGAACTCGGGTCGATTGCTTGGAAGGCAACCATGCTAACCACTATACCACCATCGCCTGTATTTATTGTACATGTTTCTATATCACATTCATTCCACAGTGACATCTCCCAAGAGAAAAATTTGTCAGGAGTGGGATTTGAACCCACGCCTTCATTGAAGACCAGAATACTGATGCTTCCCTATGGAAGTAAGGTTTTCCCCTTGAGTCTGGCGCCTTAGACCGCTCGGCCATCCTGACATACTTTTCTGGTTTCACATTTAAAACTGCTGGTATCACAGTGTTGTCACATGAAAAACAACTTCATGCATCGTCACTCTGTCTATCAACAAACTGAATCAAACACTTAAAAGTTAATCCACAAAGTTTTCGCCAGCTTCTTAAAGTGGTTTCTATGAAAACATTAAACATGCATGAGTAAGTTGCATTTGAAATCAGTCTAAGAGAAGAGAAAACAGCCTAAGAAATCAATCGAAGAAAAGAATACACTTGTACTTGTGCACGGTGTATGACCTAATGTATCTACGACAAGAATAGCGTTTTCCTCGACTTCTTGGTTTCGGGTCCCGTGGTACAAGTGAGGACGCACCATTGCCATACATCTATTGATTTCTGCTAATGTGGCCATGAACCGAGCCGGATTATTGGTAAACTGTACCTATCATAGTTTCAGAATCACAAATCAATCCCATATTGTCTAGTGGTTAGGATACCTGGCTCTCACCCAGGAGGCCCGGGTTCAATTCCCGGTATGGGAACGTTTCTCTGCCGTTAAAATTATTCGTGTCTCGGTGAAGGACGAAATTCGTTTACAATTCGTCGTAACTCTAATACCGTTCTGAATTATGCCCATTTGAAGACTCCTCTTCGTATTTTTTAACTCGATTCCATTGCTCTGTATCACTTAGAAATTTTGGACAACAGGTAGTCGATGTTGATGCTTGGTTTTTCGATTTTTCCTAAATAAATATATATCGAGATGCGATGGCCGAGAATCGAACTCGGGTCGATTGCTTGGAAGGCAACCATGCTAACCACTATACCACCATCGCCTGTATTTATTGTACATGTTTCTATATCACATTCATTCCACAGTGACATCTCCCAAGAGAAAAATTTGTCAGGAGTGGGATTTGAACCCACGCCTTCATTGAAGACCAGAATACTGATGCTTCCCTATGAGAAGTAAGGTTTTCCCTTTGAGTCTGGCGCCTTAGACCGCTCGGCCATCCTGACATACTTTTCTGGTTTCACATTTAAAACTGCTGGTATCACAGTGTTGTCACATGAAAAACAACTTCATGCATCGTCACTCTGTCTATCAACAAACTGAATCAAACACTTAAAAGTTAATCCACAAAGTTTTCGCCAGCTTCTTAAAGTGGTTTCTACGAAAACATTAAACATGCATGAGTAAGTTGCATTTGAAATCAGTCTAAGAGAAGAGAAAACAGCCTAAGAAATCAATCGAAGAAAAGAATACACTTGTACTTGTGCACGATGTATGACCTAATGTATCTACGACAAGAATAGCGTTTTCCTCGACTTCTTGGTTTCGGGTCCCGTGGTACAAGTGAGGACGCACCATTGCCATACATCTATTGATTTCTGCTAATGTGGCCATGAACCGAGCCGGATTATTGGTAAACTGTACCTATCATAGTTTCAGAATCACAAATCAATCCCATATTGTCTAGTGGTTAGGATACCTGGCTCTCACCCAGGAGGCCCGGGTTCAATTCCCGGTATGGGAACGTTTCTCTGCCGTTAAAATTATTCGTGTCTCGGTGAAGGACGAAATTCGTTTACAATTCGTCGTAACTCTAATACCGTTCTGAATTATGCCCATTTGAAGACTCCTCTTCGTATTTTTTAACTCGATTCCATTGCTCTGTATCATTTAGAAATTTTGGACAACAGGTAGTCGATGTTGATGCTTGGTTTTTCGATTTTTCTTAAATAAATATATATCGAGATGCGATGGCCGAGAATCGAACTCGGGTCGATTGCTTGGAAGGCAACCATGCTAACCACTATACCACCATCGCCTGTATTTATTGTACATGTTTCTATATCACATTCATTCCACAGTGACATCTCCCAAGAGAAAAATTTGTCAGGAGTGGGATTTGAACCCACGCCTTCATTGAAGACCAGAATACTGATGCTTCCCTATGAGAAGTAAGGTTTTCCCCTTGAGTCTGGCGCCTTAGACCGCTCAGCCATCCTGACATACTTTTCTGGTTTCACATTTAAAACTGCTGGTATCACAGTGTTGTCACATGAAAAACAACTTCATGCATCGTCACTCTGTCTATCAACAAACTGAATCAAACACTTAAAAGTTAATCCACAAAGTTTTCGCCAGCTTCTTAAAGTGGTTTCTACGAAAACATTAAACATGCATGAGTAAGTTGCATTTGAAATCAGTCTAAGAGAAGAGAAAACAGCCTAAGAAATCAATCGAAGAAAAGAATACACTTGTACTTGTGCACGGTGTATGACCTAATGTATCTACGACAAGAATAGCGTTTTCCTCGACTTCTTGGTTTCGGGTCCCGTGGTACAAGTGAGGACGCACCATTGCCATACATCTATTGATTTCTGCTAATGTGGCCATGAACCGAGCCGGATTATTGGTAAACTGTACCTATCATAGTTTCAGAATCACAAATCAATCCCATATTGTCTAGTGGTTAGGATACCTGGCTCTCACCCAGGAGGCCCGGGTTCAATTCCCGGTATGGGAACGTTTCTCTGCCGTTAAAATTATTCGTGTCTCGGTGAAGGACGAAATTCGTTTACAATTCGTCGTAACTCTAATACCGTTCTGAATTATGCCCATTTGAAGACTCCTCTTCGTATTTTTTAACTCGATTCCATTGCTCTGTATCATTTAGAAATTTTGGACAACAGGTAGTCGATGTTGATGCTTGGTTTTTCGATTTTTCCTAAATAAATATATATCGAGATGCGATGGCCGAGAATCGAACTCGGGTCGATTGCTTGGAAGGCAACCATGCTAACCACTATACCACCATCGCCTGTATTTATTGTACATGTTTCTATATCACATTCATTCCACAGTGACATCTCCCAAGAGAAAAATTTGTCAGGAGTGGGATTTGAACCCACGCCTTCATTGAAGACCAGAATACTGATGCTTCCCTATGAGAAGTAAGGTTTTCCACTTGAGTCTGGCGCCTTAGACCGCTCGGCCATCCTGACATACTTTTCTGGTTTCACATTTAAAACTGCTGGTATCACAGTGTTGTCACATGAAAAACAACTTCATGCATTGTCACTCTGTCTATCAACAAACTGAATCAAACACTTAAAAGTTAATCCACAAAGTTTTCGCCAGCTTCTTAAAGTGGTTTCTACGAAAACATTAAACATGCATGAGTAAGTTGCATTTGAAATCAGTCTAAGAGAAGAGAAAACAGCCTAAGAAATCAATCGAAGAAAAGAATACACTTGTACTTGTGCACGGTGTATGACCTAATGTATCTACGACAAGAATAGCGTTTTCCTCGACTTCTTGGTTTCGGGTCCCGTGGTACAAGTGAGGACGCACCATTGCCATACATCTATTGATTTCTGCTAATGTGGCCATGAACCGAGCCGGATTATTGGTAAACTGTACCTATCATAGTTTCAGAATCACAAATCAATCCCATATTGTCTAGTGGTTAGGATACCTGGCTCTCACCCAGGAGGCCCGGGTTCAATTCCCGGTATGGGAACGTTTCTCTGCCGTTAATATTATTCGTGTCTCGGTGAAGGACGAAATTCGTTTACAATTCGTCGTAACTCTAATACCGTTCTGAATTATGCCCATTTGAAGACTCCTCTTCGTATTTTTTAACTCGATTCCATTGCTCTGTATCATTTAGAAATTTTGGACAACAGGTAGTCGATGTTGATGCTTGGTTTTTCGATTTTTCCTAAATAAATATATATCGAGATGCGATGGCCGAGAATCGAACTCGGGTCGATTGCTTGGAAGGCAACCATGCTAACCACTATACCACCATCGCCTGTATTTATTGTACATGTTTCTATATCACATTCATTCCACAGTGACATCTCCCAAGAGAAAAATTTGTCAGGAGTGGGATTTGAACCCACGCCTTCATTGAAGACCAGAATACTGATGCTTCCCTATGAGAAGTAAGGTTTTCCCCTTGAGTCTGGCGCCTTAGACCGCTCGGCCATCCTGACATACTTTTCTGGTTTCACATTTAAAACTGCTGGTATCACAGTGTTGTCACATGAAAAACAACTTCATGCATCGTCACTCTGTCTATCAACAAACTGAATCAAACACTTAAAAGTTAATCCACAAAGTTTTCGCCAGCTTCTTAAAGTGGTTTCTACGAAAACATTAAACATGCATGAGTAAGTTGCATTTGAAATCAGTCTAAGAGAAGAGAAAACAGCCTAAGAAATCAATCGAAGAAAAGAATACACTTGTACTTGTGCACGGTGTATGACCTAATGTATCTACGACAAGAATAGCGTTTTCCTCGACTTCTTGGTTTCGGGTCCCGTGGTACAATTGAGGACGCACCATTGCCATACATCTATTGATTTCTGCTAATGTGGCCATGAACCGAGCCGGATTATTGGTAAACTGTACCTATCATAGTTTCAGAATCACAAATCAATCCCATATTGTCTAGTGGTTAGTTTTTAAGAGTGGTTTCCAAGGGGGAATAAACATGTATGACAGGGTGCATTTAAAATATGTATAAAAAAAAGGCTAAATAAATGAGAAGACTTTTTTTAAAAAGGAGCTAGATTAAAACGAAATAAAAATTTACTATTCTACTGGGAAACGGGTTTCTACGTGGAGTAGGGGGAGGTTCTCGTCTTCGGGGTTTGTTGCACCATGATGGAAGTGGGCACACACCATTTCCATTGATCCCTGGATTGCTGCTAATCGGGCCTTGAATCGAAATGCACCCCAGGTCCGACCGTCGATACCAAGTATCGAGCGGATATCCTCGTTCCTGGGGTTCCATGATCCAAGAGACCCGACAACCAGGGGAAGAATCCTACCAAGCGAAGAATATTTTTCAATCTTTCGCTGGTAGGCATTCTCCATGCTCCCTGGTTGGTCGTAGCAGACCACGACGTCGACCATCACCCGGGAACCAGATAAGAGAAATTCGACATCTGGTCTTAAACGTTGCCCGGGGATGGCTTTGTTGACAGTAACGTTGTGGCCTTGCTTGACTAGCAGCGTTTCCAGGAGATCTTGGACGGTGTTGTGCCTCTTGGTGGCTAACTGGAGACCTTCTTCACAGTGGTTTAAAACGTGATACCCAGTCTCATTTTCCTTCCCACATCGTCGGCAACTCGTATCCTGCTTCTGAGAGCAAAACCACGAGTGCCCACGAAGAGGAAGGATGTCGAGCCGGGCTCTGTGAAGGTATCTCCAGTCGCGAAAGGAGAGGGGCGTACGGCAGGATACCAGGTGAGCCATGTCTTTTGATGTACCTTCCAGGGAGAGGCAATTGGCAACAACTCCCTGGTGGCTCTTGTCGGTGAGAAGGTTCCTGGTATAGCGCTGCCGTGCTACTTTCCGAAGTCCGCGGACTGCCTTAACTGGGCTTACGGAGACGTCATCGGCGACAATTCGTAGGTTTTCGTCGCCGGATACATCAATCCGCACTCCCAGTCGTTTGGCAGCTTGACGGGCAAGAGTCCAAAGGTTAGACCCTGCCTCCGCGTACCTCAGTCTGTAGAGCCCCTCATCCACGGATCCTGAAAGATATTCCCCAACTGGTAACACTCCTGGATGCTCGGTTCTGAACCCTCGCCGAATGGTGTCGTGGAGCTGCTCTCTGCAAATATTCCTCACTGTAGGATCTCTACAAGTGAGGAGCTGAGAAGCTCTGGCGATGGTCCAGATGTCAGCATCATCAGTGAGGCGGCATGTTCCTAGGCACCCAACCCGCCGATCCGCATAGAAAAAGTGGACCGTTGCGTGGTTGGGTAAGTTGCAAATGAGGCCTAGGAACTTCCTGCACTCAGTGTCCAGTTGGGTAAGGGAATCTTTCAGGACCCGACCCGAAGCGAGGTGATGGGAAAGGGAGGGAAGAAGGTGACTACGGAAAATTTCAAGTTTTTGCCATGGTGCAAGGTTAGAGGCGGCAATCTTGTCGAGGTTAGGGATGAGGTCGGTTGGTGGTCGGAACCGCAATTTTCCGCCGATCGGTGTACCAAGATACGTTTCTTGGTCATCTGGACCCAAGCACCGAATTAATTGTTCACCAATTCGGCACTGGGTCTCCGACGGCTTGCCTTTGTCAAAGACCAGACAAGCACACTTCCCGGCATTAAATTGCAGTCCCAGGGTGTTTGCGGTGAGGGATAAAACGTTTAAAATATATTGGAGCTCGGAAGGAGAATTTGTAACCACGGCTATGTCGTCAGCATATGCCGTGGTTTTCACGAGCGAGCCAAATCATAGTTTCAGAATCACAAATCAATCCCATATTGTCTAGTGGTTAGGATACCTGGCTCTCACCCAGGAGGCCCGGGTTCAATTCCCGGTATGGGAACGTTTCTCTGCCGTTAAAATTATTCGTGTCTCGGTGAAGGACGAAATTCGTTTACAATTCGTCGTAACTCTAATACCGTTCTGAATTATGCCCATTTGAAGACTCCTCTTCGTATTTTTTAACTCGATTCCATTGCTCTGTATCATTTAGAAATTTTGGACAACAGGTAGTCGATGTTGATGCTTGGTTTTTCGATTTTTCCTAAATAAATATATATCGAGATGCGATGGCCGAAAATCGAACTCGGGTCGATTGCTTGGAAGGCAACCATGCTAACCACTATACCACCATCGCCTGTATTTATTGTACATGTTTCTATATCACATTCATTCCACAGTGACATCTCCCAAGAGAAAAATTTGTCAGGAGTGGGATTTGAACCCACGCCTTCATTGAAGACCAGAATACTGATGCTTCCCTATGAGAAGTAAGGTTTTCCCCTTGAGTCTGGCGCCTTAGACCGCTCGGCCATCCTGACATACTTTTCTGGTTTCACATTTAAAACTGCTGGTATCACAGTGTTGTCACATGAAAAACAACTTCATGCATCGTCACTCTGTCTATCAACAAACTGAATCAAACACTTAAAAGTTAATCCACAAAGTTTTCGCCAGCTTCTTAAAGTGGTTTCTACGAAAACATTAAACATGCATGAGTAAGTTGCATTTGAAATCAGTCTAAGAGAAGAGAAAACAGCCTAAGAAATCAATCGAAGAAAAGAATACACTTGTACTTGTGCACGGTGTATGACCTAATGTATCTACGACAAGAATAGCGTTTTCCTCGACTTCTTGGTTTCGGGTCCCGTGGTACAAGTGAGGACGCACCATTGCCATACATCTATTGATTTCTGCTAATGTGGCCATGAACCGAGCCGGATTATTGGTAAACTGTACCTATCATAGTTTCAGAATCACAAATCAATCCCATATTGTCTAGTGGTTAGGATACCTGGCTCTCACCCAGGAGGCCGGGTTCAATTCCCGGTATGGGAACGTTTCTCTGCCGTTAAAATTATTCGTGTCTCGGTGAAGGACGAAATTCGTTTACAATTCGTCGTAACTCTAATACCGTTCTGAATTATGCCCATTTGAAGACTCCTCTTCGTATTTTTTAACTCGATTCCATTGCTCTGTATCATTTAGAAATTTTGGACAACAGGTAGTCGATGTTGATGCTTGGTTTTTCGATTTTTCCTAAATAAATATATATCGAGATGCGATGGCCGAGAATCGAACTCGGGTCGATTGCTTGGAAGGCAACCATGCTAACCACTATACCACCATCGCCTGTATTTATTGTACATGTTTCTATATCACATTCATTCCACAGTGACATCTCCCAAGAGAAAAATTTGTCAGGATTGGGATTTGAACCCACGCCTTCATTGAAGACCAGAATACTGATGCTTCCCTATGAGAAGTAAGGTTTTCCCCTTGAGTCTGGCGCCTTAGACCGCTCGGCCATCCTGACATACTTTTCTGGTTTCACATTTAAAACTGCTGGTATCACAGTGTTGTCACATGAAAAACAACTTCATGCATCGTCACTCTGTCTATCAACAAACTGAATCAAACACTTAAAAGTTAATCCACAAAGTTTTCGCCAGCTTCTTAAAGTGGTTTCTACGAAAACATTAAACATGCATGAGTAAGTTGCATTTGAAATCAGTCTAAGAGAAGAGAAAACAGCCTAAGAAATCAATCGAAGAAAAGAATACACTTGTACTTGTGCACGGTGTATGACCTAATGTATCTACGACAAGAATAGCGTTTTCCTCGACTTCTTGGTTTCGGGTCCCGTGGTACAAGTGAGGACGCACCATTGCCATACATCTATTGATTTCTGCTAATGTGGCCATGAACCGAGCCGGATTATTGGTAAACTGTACCTATCATAGTTTCAGAATCACAAATCAATCCCATATTGTCTAGTGGTTAGGATACCTGGCTCTCACCCAGGAGGCCCGGGTTCAATTCCCGGTATGGGAACGTTTCTCTGCCGTTAAAATTATTTGTGTCTCGGTGAAGGACGAAATTCGTTTACATTTCGTCGTAACTGTAATACCGTTCTGAATTATGCCCATTTGAAGACTCCTCTTCGTATTTTTTAACTCGATTCCATTGCTCTGTATCATTTAGAAATTTTGGACAACAGGTAGTCGATGTTGATGCTTGGTTTTTCGATTTTTCCTAAATAAATATATATCGAGATGCGATGGCCGAGAATCGAACTCGGGTCGATTGCTTGGAAGGCAACCATGCTAACCACTATACCACCATCGCCTGTATTTATTGTACATGTTTCTATATCACATTCATTCCACAGTGACATCTCCCAAGAGAAAAATTTGTCAGGAGTGGGATTTGAACCCACGCCTTCATTGAAGACCAGAATACTGATACTTCCCTATGAGAAGTAAGGTTTTCCCCTTGAGTCTGGCGCCTTAGACCGCTCGGCCATCCTGACATACTTTTCTGGTTTCACATTTAAAACTGCTGGTATCACAGTGTTGTCACATGAAAAACAACTTCATGCATCGTCACTCTGTCTATCAACAAACTGAATCAAACACTTAAAAGTTAATCCACAAAGTTTTCGCCAGCTTCTTAAAGTGGTTTCTACGAAAACATTAAACATGCATGAGTAAGTTGCATTTGAAATCAGTCTAAGAGAAGAGAAAACAGCCTAAGAAATCAATCGAAGAAAAGAATACACTTGTACTTGTGCACGGTGTATGACCTAATGTATCTACGACAAGAATAGCGTTTTCCTCGACTTCTTGGTTTCGGGTCCCGTGGTGCAAGTGAGGACGCACCATTGCCATACATCTATTGATTTCTGCTAATGTGGCCATGAACCGAGCCGGATTATTGGTAAACTGTACCTATCATAGTTTCAGAATCACAAATCAATCCCATATTGTCTAGTGGTTAGGATACCTGGCTCTCACCCAGGAGGCCCGGGTTCAATTCCGGTATGGGAACGTTTCTCTGCCGTTAAAATTATTCGTGTCTCGGTGAAGGACGAAATTCGTTTACAATTCGTCGTAACTCTAATACCGTTCTGAATTATGCCCATTTGAAGACTCCTCTTCGTATTTTTTAACTCGATTCCATTGCTCTGTATCATTTAGAAATTTTGGACAACAGGTAGTCGATGTTGATGCTTGGTTTTTCGATTTTTCCTAAATAAATATATATCGAGATGCGATGGCCGAAAATCGAACTCGGGTCGATTGCTTGGAAGGCAACCATGCTAACCACTATACCACCATCGCCTGTATTTATTGTACATGTTTCTATATCACATTCATTCCACAGTGACATCTCCCAAGAGAAAAATTTGTCAGGAGTGGGATTTGAACCCACGCCTTCATTGAAGACCAGAATACTGATGCTTCCCTATGAGAAGTAAGGTTTTCCCCTTGAGTCTGGCGCCTTAGACCGCTCGGCCATCCTGACATACTTTTCTGGTTTCACATTTAAAACTGCTGGTATCACAGTGTTGTCACATGAAAAACAACTTCATGCATCGTCACTCTGTCTATCAACAAACTGAATCAAACACTTAAAAGTTAATCCACAAAGTTTTCGCCAGCTTCTTAAAGTGGTTTCTACGAAAACATTAAACATGCATGAGTAAGTTGCATTTGAAATCAGTCTAAGAGAAGAGAAAACAGCCTAAGAAATCAATCGAAGAAAAGAATACACTTGTACTTGTGCACGGTGTATGACCTAATGTATCTACGACAAGAATAGCGTTTTCCTCGACTTCTTGGTTTCGGGTCCCGTGGTACAAGTGAGGACGCACCATTGCCATACATCTATTGATTTCTGCTAATGTGGCCATGAACCGAGCCGGATTATTGGTAAACTGTACCTATCATAGTTTCAGAATCACAAATCAATCCCATATTGTCTAGTGGTTAGGATACCTGGCTCTCACCCAGGAGGCCCGGGTTCAATTCCCGGTATGGGAACGTTTCTCTGCCGTTAAAATTATTCGTGTCTCGGTGAAGGACGAAATTCGTTTACAATTCGTCGTAACTCTAATACCGTTCTGAATTATGCCCATTTGAAGACTCCTCTTCGTATTTTTTAACTCGATTCCATTGCTCTGTATCATTTAGAAATTTTGGACAACAGGTAGTCGATGTTGATGCTTGGTTTTTCGATTTTTCCTAAATAAATATATATCGAGATGCGATGGCCGAGAATCGAACTCGGGTCGATTGCTTGGAAGGCAACCATGCTAACCACTATACCACCATCGCCTGTATTTATTGTACATGTTTCTATATCACATTCATTCCACAGTGACATCTCCCAAGAGAAAAATTTGTCAGGATTGGGATTTGAACCCACGCCTTCATTGAAGACCAGAATACTGATGCTTCCCTATGAGAAGTAAGGTTTTCCCCTTGAGTCTGGCGCCTTAGACCGCTCGGCCATCCTGACATACTTTTCTGGTTTCACATTTAAAACTGCTGGTATCACAGTGTTGTCACATGAAAAACAACTTCATGCATCGTCACTCTGTCTATCAACAAACTGAATCAAACACTTAAAAGTTAATCCACAAAGTTTTCGCCAGCTTCTTAAAGTGGTTTCTACGAAAACATTAAACATGCATGAGTAAGTTGCATTTGAAATCAGTCTAAGAGAAGAGAAAACAGCCTAAGAAATCAATCGAAGAAAAGAATACACTTGTACTTGTGCACGGTGTATGACCTAATGTATCTACGACAAGAATAGCGTTTTCCTCGACTTCTTGGTTTCGGGTCCCGTGGTACAAGTGAGGACGCACCATTGCCATACATCTATTGATTTCTGCTAATGTGGCCATGAACCGAGCCGGATTATTGGTAAACTGTACCTATCATAGTTTCAGAATCACAAATCAATCCCATATTGTCTAGTGGTTAGGATACCTGGCTCTCACCCAGGAGGCCCGGGTTCAATTCCCGGTATGGGAACGTTTCTCTGCCGTTAAAATTATTTGTGTCTCGGTGAAGGACGAAATTCGTTTACATTTCGTCGTAACTGTAATACCGTTCTGAATTATGCCCATTTGAAGACTCCTCTTCGTATTTTTTAACTCGATTCCATTGCTCTGTATCATTTAGAAATTTTGGACAACAGGTAGTCGATGTTGATGCTTGGTTTTCCGATTTTTCCTAAATAAATATATATCGAGATGCGATGGCCGAGAATCGAACTCGGGTCGATTGCTTGGAAGGCAACCATGCTAACCACTATACCACCATCGCCTGTATTTATTGTACATGTTTCTATATCACATTCATTCCACAGTGACATCTCCCAAGAGAAAAATTTGTCAGGAGTGGGATTTGAACCCACGCTTTCATTGAAGACCAGAATACTGATGCTTCCCTATGAGAAGTAAGGTTTTCCCCTTGAGTCTGGCGCCTTAGACCGCTCGGCCATCCTGACATACTTTTCTGGTTTCACATTTAAAACTGCTGGTATCACAGTGTTGTCACATGAAAAACAACTTCATGCATCGTCACTCTGTCTATCAACAAACTGAATCAAACACTTAAAAGTTAATCCACAAAGTTTTCGCCAGCTTCTTAAAGTGGTTTCTACGAAAACATTAAACATGCATGAGTAAGTTGCATTTGAAATCAGTCTAAGAGAAGAGAAAACAGCCTAAGAAATCAATCGAAGAAAAGAATACACTTGTAGGGGAGAGTTGTACTAGTTGACGCGATTTTTTGTTTTTTGGCCACCATACCTTTAAAAATAAGCTTTCGAAACTCCCGATTATCTTAAAAGAAAGAGAGGAGAATGAGCTATATGCCTCGAATTTTTAATTTACAGAAACTCACCTTTATTAGGCCAAAAAGTGAATTTGAAAACATCAAAATTAAAAGACGAGATGCCCCGTTGAAGGGGCACTTCGCTCCATGTATGGGGGCATAAAAGCCCATGTTATTCTTATGGACTAACAGTCCAAGGGACGGTACATCAGTAAAACTTATAAATAAATAAAGAAAGTTAAGATTCAAAAGTATATTCTTGGTGGAAATGTTAACGATACATCAGTAAATTAAAAATCACAAATTAAATTGGCCATTCATCAACAAAACTAAGAACAATCGAAACATAAAAACCGCTTACTCTTGGTCACACAGTTTTCGTGGGCCCACAACAAACATTTCACACATTGCACCCATTTTTCACCGGGCCTGCTTCTTGGGTAGCGTACTGATAAGCCAATCTTCTCATGTCTGTGGTAGTGATTCCATGATAAATGTCACTGGCCCTTTTGACGTAACTGCTAAGATTGCTTTCTTGTTCGCTGCTGAAAACCTAGAGCGAACAAGAAAGAGTTAACATTGCAACACATACACAGAAAAATTATAAGTAGATTTACCTTACGAGGTTTTTGGTAACCCCCAATGCTTGTAGTTGCTTCAGCTTCATCTTGAATTCCAGCAGCCAAGAAATTTTTGACATATCTCAGTATAGATCTTTTTGGGATGGAGGTTGCTTTGGAAACATCACATACTTTTTGTTTCTCAGCAACAACTTTCTTAACAGCTTTCAAAATGTAACCATCTGGATACATACAACGTTCAGTTTTTCTAATGTAATGCCTAACCATCTTTAACAAAAATTGACAGACTTTTTAAGACTCACCATTTTGACATTAGACGACAGAGATTTTATACCCGCAAACTGCCCCAACGTTGCCAGGCCATTTTGCCTCAAGAATAGGTGTCGTTAATCAAATTGATTTTTCAGTAACTCCTCTAAGGAGAAATAATAAACTCAAATATCAGATTGAAAGAGGAAAGAATTTCCTTCAAGAATATTATTTGTTGAAAGTTTTATTCCATTTCTGAAACCCGTAAATTGAAAAAATCTGTCAAAGCTGATGACACGATTTTAAGGCGCCAAAATTATTGTTTCATTTATTACTGAACCCTTAGGACTTTTTTAATGATTTTTTTTTTAAACGATGGAGATTTTCGGGTTGCGTAAGCGTGAATTTTTCCTATACTTAGGTTTCATTAAAACATATCTCAATATCGATAGTGCCAACATATACACTACCCTAACTGCCCCGTTCTCCCCTACTTGTGCACGGTGTATGACCTAATGTATCTACGACAAGAATAGCGTTTTCCTCGACTTCTTGGTTTCGGGTCCCGTGGTACAAGTGAGGACGCACCATTGCCATACATCTATTGATTTCTGCTAATGTGGCCATGAACCGAGCCGGATTATTGGTAAACTGTACCTATCATAGATTCAGAATCACAAATCAATCCCATGTTGTCTAGTGGTTAGGATACCTGGCTCTCACCCAGGAGGCCCGGGTTCAATTCCCGGTATGGGAACGTTTCTCTGCCGTTAAAATTATTCGTGTCTCGGTGAAGGACGAAATTCGTTTACAATTCGTCGTAACTCTAATACCGTTCTGAATTATGCCCATTTGAAGACTCCTCTTCGTATTTTTTAACTCGATTCCATTGCTCTGTATCATTTAGAAATTTTGGACAACAGGTAGTCGATGTTGATGCTTGGTTTTTCGATTTTTCCTAAATAAATATATATCGAGATGCGATGGCCGAGAATCGAACTCGGGTCGATTGCTTGGAAGGCAACCATGCTAACCACTATACCACCATCGCCTGTATTTATTGTACATGTTTCTATATCACATTCATTCCACAGTGACATCTCCCAAGAGAAAAATTTGTCAGGAGTGGGATTTGAACCCACGCCTTCATTGAAGACCAGAATACTGATGCTTCCCTATGAGAAGTAAGGTTTTCCCCTTGAGTCTGGCGCCTTAGACCGCTCGGCCATCCTGACATACTTTTCTGGTTTCACATTTAAAACTGCTGGTATCACAGTGTTGTCACATGAAAAACAACTTCATGCATCGTCACTCTGTCTATCAACAAACTGAATCAAACACTTAAAAGTTAATCCACAAAGTTTTCGCCAGCTTCTTAAAGTGGTTTCTACGAAAACATTAAACATGCATGAGTAAGTTGCATTTGAAATCAGTCTAAGAGAAGAGAAAACAGCCTAAGAAATCAATCGAAGAAAAGAATACACTTGTACTTGTGCACGGTGTATGACCTAATGTATCTACGACAAGAATAGCGTTTTCCTCGACTTCTTGGTTTCGGGTCCCGTGGTACAAGTGAGGACGCACCATTGCCATACATCTATTGATTTCTGCTAATGTGGCCATGAACCGAGCCGGATTATTGGTAAACTGTACCTATCATAGATTCAGAATCACAAATCAATCCCATATTGTCTAGTGGTTAGCTTTTTGAGGAGTTTTCCAGGGGGGAAGAAACTTGTATGTATGGGGGAGCAATTTGAAAAAATTTAAAACGGCCATAAAAAAATGCAAGATGCTAAAAGAGAGATAGATAAGAGAAATAAAATGGGTATTGCTAATCTACAGGGAGTGGGGATTCTACATGGGAAAAGGGGATGTCCTCGTCTTCGGGGTTTGTTGCACCATGATGGAAGTGGGCACACACCATTTCCATTGATCCCTGGATTGCTGCTAATCGGGCCTTGAATCGAAATGCGCCCCAGGTCCGACCGTCGATACCAAGTATCGAGCGAATGTCTTCGTTCCTGGGGTTCCATGATCCAAGGGACCCGACAACCAGGGGAAGAATCCTACCAAGCGAAGAATATTTTTCAATCTTTCGCTGGTAGGCGTTCTCCATGCTCCCTGGTTGGTCGTAGCAGACCACGACGTCAACCATCACCCGGGAACCAGATAAGAGAAATTCGACATCTGGTCTTAAACGTTGCCCGGGGATGGCTTTGTTGACAATAACGTCATGGCCTTGCTTGACTAGCAGCGTTTCCAGGAGATCTTGGACGGTGTTGTGCCTCTTGGTGGCTAACTGGAGACCTTCTTCACAGTGGTTTAAAACGTGATACCCAGTCTCATTTTCCTTCCCACATCGTCGGCAACTCGTATCCTGCTCCTGAGAGCAAAACCACGAGTGCCCTCGAAGAGGAAGGATGTCGAGCCGGGCTCTGTGAAGGTATCTCCAGTCGCGAAAGGAGAGGGGCGTACGGCAGGATACCAGGCGAGCCATGTCTTTTGATGTACCTTCCAGGGAGAGGCAATTGGCAACAACTCCCTGGTGGCTCTTGTCGGTGAGAAGGTTCCTGGTATAGCGCTGCCGTGCTACTTTCCGAAGTCCGCGGACTGCCTTAACTGGGCTTACGGAGACGTCATCGGCGACAATTCGTAAGTTTTCGTCGCCGGATACATCAATCCGCACTCCCAGTCGTTTGGCAGCTTGACGGGCAAGAGTCCAAAGGTTAGACCCTGCCTCCGCGTACCTCAGTCTGTAGAGCCCCCCATCCACGGATCCTGAAAGATATTCCCCAACTGGTAACACTCCTGGATGCTCGGTTCTGAACCCTCGCCGAATGGTGTCGTGGAGCTGCTCTCTGCAAATATTCCTCACTGTAGGATCTCTACAAGTGAGGAGCTGAGCAGCTCTGGCGATGGTCCAGATGTCAGCATCATCAGTGAGGCGGCATGTTCCTAGGCCCCCAACCCGCCGATCCGCATAGAAAAAGGGGACCGTTGCGTGGTTGGGTAAGTTGCAAATAAGGCCTAGGAACTTCCTGCACTCAGTGTCCAGTTGGGTAAGGGAATCTTTCAGGACCCGACCCGAAGCGAGGTGATGGGAAAGGGAGGGAAGAAGGTGACTACGGAAAATTTCAAGTTTTTGCCATGGTGCAAGGTTAGAGGCAGCAATCTTGTCGAGGTTAGGGATGAGGTCAGTTGGTGGTCGGAACCGCAATTTTCCGCCGATCGGTGTACCAAGATAAGTTTCTTGGTCGTCTGGACCCAAGCACCGAATTAACTGTTCACCAATTCGGCACTGGGCCTCCGACGGCTTGCCTTTGTCGAAGACCAGGCAAGCACACTTCCCGGCATTAAATTGCAGCCCCAAGGTGTTTGCAGTGAGGGATAAAACGTTTAAAATATTCTGGAGCTCGGAAGGAGAATTTGCAACCACGGCAATGTCGTCAGCATATGCCGTGGTTTTCACGAGCGAGCCAAATAATAAAAATCCGGGGTTAATATTGGACTTTCCGGCCCTGACGATGGGCTCGGAAGCCAGGTTAAAAATAGGGGAACTAAGAGCGTCACCCTGGCGAACACCCGCTGTCGGGAAAATGCGGATGGATTCTTTCCCAACGGCAAAATCAATCCGATTTCCCGAATATATGTCCACCAGGATGCGCCGGAGGTCTTCTGGTATTGGAAGTGATGTGAACAGCTCATTCAGAACGGCGTGAGGCACAGAACCAAACGCATTGCACATGTCAAGCCATGCTATAGACATGTGCCTTCGTTTGGTCTTTGTCTCCTCGACAACCGTCTGTAAGAGCTGTGTATGTTCCTGAATACCATGGACCCCCGGGAGGAAACCCTTTTGCTCGGGAGATAACCAGCCAAGGTCTGAAGCGACCTCCGTTATTCTCTGGCTGATTACTCCCGAGAACAGTTTGTAAATGGTAGGAAGAAGGGATATTGGTCTAAAGTTGGAATAGTCGCTAGTGTCCCCTTTCTTGAAAATGGGGACAGTTCGCGATGTCTTCCAACAGTTAGGAATCCCTAGCTTCCAAACCATTTTACAAACTGTTTCCAGTAGAATGCAGTTGGGGTCGATGGCTCTTAGATGACGGTATTCTAGGCCATCAACCCCTGGTGATGTGTTGGTAGCCCGGCGAAGCTTAGCTTGAAGCTCTTGTTGGGTTGGCGCACGATTAAGGAAGTTCATCTGGTCCTCTGATGGTTGGGACCAGTCGCAGGTGTCGTAGAGTTCCCTCGCACTTTGGCACTGCTGCGGAGATGGTCTCAATCGGTTGTATGTCCTCTTGAGATATTCCTCCGCAGCTTGTACAGTACCATCGTAGGAGGGTGAACGGTCTTCGAGCACCTCTCGAACGGCTCTTCTTGGGTATATGTTGAAGAGCCGCTGAATCTTCCTTGCCTCGTACGCCTTTTTCTTGATCTGTCGCCGGGCCCTCTGCATCTGCCGGTTTTGATTTCTTTTTCTTTGGTCAGGGTTTCCTTGAGGTTGTTCAGGGCTAGGGTCTTGTAAAATTTGTGATTTAGGCAGCCAGTCAGCTGTGCAACGTTCGAGGACGTCGTTTAAGTCATTTAAAGTCTCACAGCTCAAGAAGGCAGGAGCCCAGAGACTAACAAAATCGTCGTCCTTTTGGCTCTGCTCTTCTGAGCTGTTGTGACGACGTCCTCGATTGCTTTGCTGACTGGGGACATAGGATAAAATCTCGGGGTTAGGTGAGGGGTCTAAAATCTCTTCTGATAAAATTTGGGGGTTTATATTTTCTTGGGGAGGGAGTTCATAAAGCCAACTAAAATTTTGTGTACTAAAAGACGTGGCGAACTCCCTCCTGAGATCTAAAATAGGGCTATCGTTAAAATTTGCTGGAGATAGGACATTACTAGGGGATTCCTCAATCGCCGGGATTTCCACCACGGATAGCTCATCACGCTCGTCTTCTGTTGCAGCAACCTCCTCTAGAGAGATCACTGCAGCAGAAGAGTCATGGTTGGAGCCATCCATGCTGGACATCCCAGCAACGTGGGATGTCCAGCATGGACAACGTGGGAACGTTTCTCTGCCGTTAAAATTATTCGTGTTTCGGTGAAGGACGAAATTCGTTTACAATTCGTCGTAACTCTAATACCGTTCTGAATTATGCCCATTTGAAGACTCCTCTTCGTATTTTTTAACTCGATTCCATTGCTCTGTATCATTTAGAAATTTTGGACAACAGGTAGTCGATGTTGATGCTTGGTTTTTCGATTTTTCCTAAATAAATATATATCGAGATGCGATGGCCGAGAATCGAACTCGGGTCGATTGCTTGGAAGGCAACCATGCTAACCACTATACCACCATCGCCTGTATTTATTGTACATGTTTCTATATCACATTCATTCCACAGTGACATCTCCCAAGAGAAAAATCTGTCAGGAGTGGGATTTGAACCCACGCCTTCATTGAAGTCCAGAATACTGATGCTTCCCTATGAGAAGTAAGGTTTTCCCCTTGAGTCTGGCGCCTTAGACCGCTCGGCCATCCTGACATACATTTCTGGTTTCACATTTAAAACTGCTGGTATCACAGTGTTGTCACATGAAAAACAACTTCATGCATCGTCACTCTGTCTATCAACAAACTGAATCAAACACTTAAAAGTTAATCCACAAAGTTTTCGCCAGCTTCTTAAAGTGGTTTCTACGAAAACATTAAACATGCATGAGTAAGTTGCATTTGAAATCAGTCTAAGAGAAGAGAAAACAGCCTAAGAAATCAATCGAAGAAAAGAATACACTTGTACTTGTGCACGGTGTATGACCTAATGTATCTACGACAAGAATAGCGTTTTCCTCGACTTCTTGGTTTCGGGTCCCGTGGTACAAGTGAGGACGCACCATTGCCATACATCTATTGATTTCTGCTAATGTGGCCATGAACCGAGCCGGATTATTGGTAAACTGTACCTATCATAGTTTCAGAATCACAAATCAATCCCATATTGTCTAGTGGTTATGATACCTGGCTCTCACCCAGGAGGCCCGGGTTCAATTCCCGGTATGGGAACGTTTCTCTGCCGTTAAAATTATTCGTGTCTCGGTGAAGGACGAAATTCGTTAACAATTTGTCGTAACTCTAATACCGTTCTGAATTATGCCCATTTGAAGACTCCTCTTCGTATTTTTTAACTCGATTCCATTGCTCTGTATCATTTAGAAATTTTGGACAACAGGTAGTCGATGTTGATGCTTGGTTTTTCGATTTTTCCTAAATAAATATATATCGAGATGCGATGGCCGAGAATCGAACTCGGGTCGATTGCTTGGAAGGCAACCATGCTAACCACTATACCACCATCGCCTGTATTTATTGTTGGTGATCACCGCTAGGTGGCGAAAAGTGAAAAACGCCAAAGTTTCGCTCTCTCATTTATCGCTAATTTTTCGTGCAATCAGTGGTTGAACCTGCAAACTTCAGTGGTTTTCGGTCTTGTGAAGGTGTTGTGATCCTGTGTGTGTAATTTTTGTTTGATGGTGTGGTGTTTTGCGTTTTTTTATTAGTGTTTCTTGTTCAAGACCTATCCTGGTAACAGAAACTGTTTTTTTGTTTTGGTTGCATGAGCGCCATCTATTGTGCATGTTTAGTACTTTTTTGTTTAGCCTCTCGTGCAACAGATGTCGCTACATGCAAGTTCCTTCTATTGATAACTTGTATGTATACAAACATCTTGACATCTTTACCAACGAGCTTATATTGCATATTATGCGTGATCTAAA
Source organism: Daphnia sinensis (assembly GCA_013167095.2). Lineage (NCBI taxonomy): Eukaryota > Metazoa > Arthropoda > Branchiopoda > Diplostraca > Daphniidae > Daphnia > Daphnia sinensis. The sequence continues at coordinate 9,968 of WJBH02000176.1, read as the reverse complement.
ATTTATCATTTGAGATCTTCTCATTTATTTAATGTCGACCTGTAACCGCACGCAACAAACTCCTGTACAAATAACACGGACACAAGACACAGTTAGGGTTCCTATACCTCTCCCTCCTTCCATCCGGTGTGGGCATCAATCATGCAGAGGGAAAAGGGGAAGCGGGCCATGGACAGGCGAAGACCGAAAGAAGCTCCTCTTCGATCATTTAAAACTTCATCATCCTGGAAGAGGTGTTCTTTCCCCGGTCTTCTTCTGCACCAAATGCCGCCTAGAATTTAACAATTTCACAACAGCCGGGAGACACGGAAGAAAATGCTCTGGGGAAACTAGCTCCTCGATCTCGTTCTCTCTTGACTTGACACTCCGGTCACTGGGAGCGAGTACATCGATTTCTTCAGATAGGCGCAGTTCCACCCGCAGAGTATTTCCGATCCCGGAAATCTCTGGCAACCAACTCATCCTGCTGTACCCTGGGGTGCCTTTTCAATGCCCCAGGTGTGAGTGGGTGACTTTGGCAAGCCATTGCAACACAATGCATTCAATTATTCGCCATCTGGAGACAAAACATTCGCTTCGGCTTGAGAAGTTTTGGAAGTGTTCCAAGTGCGGGATCATCGAGCAGGGGAAGAAGATGCACGCCCATGATGTTAAATGCATGCCGTCAGCTTCTACTCACCAAGAGACCCCCCGTATCTCTGGAGACTCTTCAACCTCACTATCGACACCGTTAGCTTTGCAGTCAGATGTTGCCGCCCCAGAGCATTCGTCACCACTTCAAGCCCCCCCTACTCAATCCCTTCTAAGAGAGGACCACGACGCAGATGATGCTCCGAACGAAAGCTGGCTTTTCATTCTGTCACGTCATGACGCAACAAATGCATCAAGAGCTGAAGTCACAGAAACGACAATTAATTCCGATACATCTTCTCCGTGCATAAACACGACAGCAGCAACAGAGTCATCTTTGGCGGAGCGTTCACCTCAAATCACGTCTATTATCCCACCTTTGGCAGATGAAGTTCAAGATCAGAACACACCCCCAACGGATGGGTCACAGGCTGTGACCTGTGAAAAGTTATTCGGTTTACAACTGACAAAGGGTCAAACATAGTCAAAGGATTAGAGCCATACACAGTGTTTCAACGGAAGCCTATGGTTCCATCAGTGGATCTTTTTGAAGAAGGAGCAGTGAATAATGTAAACGATGCTGAAACAGATCCTTTTGTCGAAATAGAATTAGACATTGAGTTGGACAACAATGATGAATCTGACCATTCGGATGATGAATTTGATTCTGAATCGGACAGCGGGTTAGGAGGAATGGATTCAAATGCGATCGAAACGGAGTACAATGATTTCCTTGAAATTGAAGAATTTTATCGTCAAGCATTTGGCAAACGTCTATCTTGCGTGGCCCACGCCCTCAATCTCGTTTTTCACAAAATCTTGGATGACAAAAAATCCAGTTTGGGCAAGCTAAGGAAAGCAGTTCTTAAACTTCTGAAGAAAATCAATGCTTCTGGGGTCGCCAATCAACAGCTGAAGTTGTTGACAGGGAAAAAATTGCTGAAAGTGGCGATAACCCGTTGGAATAGTTTTTATTATGTCCTGAAACGAGTTCTACTTTTAAAGTCGGCAATTATCGATGTCTGCAGAGATAGATTATGGGGTATTGATTTTGATTGGGCAGATGTGGAAAAATTTGTGGCCTTTTTAAAGCCACTAGCTACCGCGACAACTTACTTAGAAGGTGACTACCCAACGGCTGCTGCTATTATTCCAGAAATCTTGAGCCTGCAAGAGCAATTTGTTAACGCGAAAGAGACTGATGCGTCACTTCGGCGTATCAGTGATCAAGTTCTGGCTGAGTTACAAACGCGTTTCAAAACCATCATGAACGTTACTGATGATAATTTCGACATGACTTGCTTGATGTGTACAATGATGAATCCTAGTAAAACACTTGAACTGCCAGGTGAGCTGTTTGATGAAGGAAAGCGAAGACTGAATGAATTTCTAAGGACTGAGATGAATCAAGGACTTTGCTTAGTTTCCCAAATGCCACTACCCAGTACGTCTCAGGAAGGCAATGCTGCTGTTAGTCCTGAACAAGTACCACCGTCAAATTTAAGCGCAGGTTAAAATGATAAAGCTATTAAACTTTTCATCCATTTCCTAGTAATAAATACAAGTGATTAACTGATTCTTCCTTTAATCTACAGATAAACCTCAGCATTTCAAGAGGCGAAGGCTTGTAAACACACCATCCCTTCCAGCTACCGTATCAAAAGAGGAGGAGCTGAAACAAGAAGTTCAAGATTACATCTTAATGATCGACAAAGGAGAATTCAGCCAGAAATGTGATGTCCTTCAATTCTGGAAAGAGAAATTGGGTAGATTTCCCACTCTAGCACCAATTGCCTTGCAGTACCAGGCCATGCCCGCAACTTCCGCATCAGCAGAGCGTCTTTTCTCGTGCAGTGGCCTTTCCTGCAAAGGGAAAAAAACAAATGTTTCTTCCGTTTTGCTTGAATCTGAAACTCTGTGCCGGTTTAACAGATATTTAGATTCATAACTTATTCAAAACTCAAGTTGTAGAAGAAATACAGAAAGAATAATCAAAGAATCAAACTGCTCGTATTGTCATTTAATTTTTATCGTATTCTAAAAACTAGGTATAACTAGGTTACCTAGTTTTAAATTACTACCTAGTTTTTTATTACTACCTAGTTTTCTTGCCGCTACTTTTTACTATTACCTAGTACCTAGTTTTTCGGCCACTACTTTACCTATTAATTTTATAAAACTAGGTATTTAGTAATAGTATTACCTACTTTTTTTCGAAAACTCGGTAAAAAGTAATAGTAATACCTAGTTTCAAAAATAACTAGGTTGCCATCAATAGTCACAGCGGTCGGTCTCTGACGAAGAAGTCGTTTTAGATCCCTCCACTGAATATCTAACCCAAAGATGTGGACACTTTTATTACCTTTGGGAACCAGTGTTCAGAAACTGCAACAATATGGAGGATCTCAACGAAGTTTTGGGTCGCTGCACTGTCGACTGGCTTGCAAGAGCCTCAACTACTGAACAACCATTCCAGCAAGAGCGCCCAAGACCAGAAAACGCCCCAAGAAGACCAAGACGTCGAAACCAATCCAGACAACTGCAAAGAATTCGTCAGAGGCAAAAGTCAAGACCCGAAGAGGCGAGCCGTATTCAGAGACTATTTAACATCTATCCAAGAAGAGCCGTTAGGCAGGTTCTTGGAGAAAAGTCTTCGCCGTACACGGGCAGCACGGAGGCAGCAAACCAGTATCTTCACAACACATACGTTCGTCCTCAGCTGTCGACAGAAGAAATTACAAGAGCAAGACAACTCTTCAACGCCTGCAACTGGACTATGCCTTCTGAAGACCAGTCAGATTTTCTGAATCGGCCACCATCCAGAGGGGAAATCGAACTCAAGCTTCGACGCGCTACTAATACTGCTCCGGGATCTGATGGGATCGAGTATCGCCACATTAAGGCTCTCGATCCGCAAGGCCGCCTCCTCGAAGTCATCTACGATAGGGTATGGCAGTTTGGAATTCCTGATGCTTGGAGGAAGTCACGAACGGTTCCCATCTTTAAAAAAGGGGACTCAAGTGACTTTTCCAATTTCAGGCCAATTTCTCTTCTGTCTACCCTCTACAAAATCTACTCTGGCATCCTAAGCCAAAGAATCACGTCAATTGCAGTAGAGTTGGGCTGGCTTTCCCCGGGACAGAAAGGATTTCTACCAGGCGTTCATGGCATTCAAGAACACACCCAGCTTCTTCAGACTGCGGTGGAGGAAACTACTTCCAAACGCAAGTGCATGTCAATGGCTTGGCTGGACTTGTGCAATGCGTTTGGTTCAGTACCCCATGCTGTACTGTATCAACTGTTTCATTCACTTCCACTGCCAAACGACCTGAAGCGCATGCTCTCCGACATCTACACTGGAAACAGCATGGACTTTGTCGTCGGAAAAGAGACTATCTCGATAGCCCCTTCTGCTGGGGTTCGTCAAGGTGATGCTCTCAGCACCACGATCTTTAACTTGGCCGCCGAACCACTTCTTCGAGCGGCACTGTCGGAGAGCAACCCTGGAATCAACCTCTTCGGGCAGATTGTCAAGGCAACAGCGTACGCCGATGATATAGCGGTAGTGTCCAACACAGCCCAAGCACTGCAAGAGTCACTTCACCACTTATCACGGGTAGCTAAGGTCCTTGGGCTTAAGTTCAACGCCCAAAAGTGTGCCAGTCTCAACTTCATCAATGGAAAGCCTTTTCAGGTGGACCTGTTTGTTGATGGGAGACCAATTAAATCTCTGGGTTCCGACGACCAGGAGATATATCTTGGCACACCAATAGGCGCTAAACTTCGGTTCCGTCCTCCCAATCAGCTCGTCAGTAATCTCGACAAGATTGCCGAATCATTACTAGCACCATGGCAGAAACTTGAGGTTTTTCGGAGTCACCTTCTTCCATCACTGTCTCATCACCTTGCATCTGGAAGAGTCCTCAAGGATGTTCTTACTACACTTGATACCGAATGCCGCAAGTTTCTCGGACACATCACCATGGTGCCCAACACTGCCACTACACCGTTCTTCTACGCGGACCGACGAGTTGGTGGCCTCGGAACTTTCAGCCTTACTGACGATGCTGACATCTGGACCCTTGCCAGAGCTGTTCAACTACTCACTAGTAAAGACCAGCTGGTGAAGGGTATTTTCACTGAGCAGCTCAAGGACACAATCATGCGAGGGTTCAGGGATGAAGCCCCAGCAACTCTCCCGATTGGGGAATACCTTTCCGGGTCTACGGAAGCCGGTCTCTACAGACTCCGCTACGCCCCGGCTGGTACCAACCTTTGGACCCTTGCTCGCGGCGCTGCCAAACGCCTGAGAGTTCGGATAGATGTATCCGGCGAAGGTAATATCAGAATTATCGCCGACGACGTCTCCGTTCTCCCAGGAAAGGCAGTTCGTGGCCTTCGACAGGTGGTACGACAACGCCACACCCTAAAATTTATAAGTGCTCCCCATCAAGGAAGAGTTGCTTCAGCCTTGGCAACAGACCGATCAACAAAAGACATCGCCAGACTTACATCCAGCAAGACAGATCTACAACACGACGATTGGCGGTACCTCCATCGGGCAAGACTTGACCTTCTCCCTCTCCGTGGGTACTCCTGGTCGTCGTCTGACAACAAAACCTGTCGACACTGCGGAGAAAGCTCCGAGAATGGTTTTCATGTCCTCAACAACTGCAGAGTCAATCTGACTTTAGCCACACAAAGACATGACGCCGTTTTGGAACTCCTCTACCAGTTGCTGTCTAGAAAAGGTTATACTGCCATCATAAACCGAGAACTGCCTGAATCGCGACTGAAACCTGACGTCGAACTCGAAGTTTCTGGGACTCGTCTGATGATTGACGTCGCGGTTTCTTACGACATCTCCGACAATCTTCAGGCAGCATACAACCGGAAAGTCACCAAGTACCAACACCTGGGACAAGTGCTTCCATTAGTGCTTGGCTCCCTAGGCTCCTGGTACCCAATGAACGAAGACATCCGGTCTCTTCTAGGCATCGACCATCGCAGCTGGTGCACGTTCAGAAGAAGGTCAAGATTGGCGGCCATTAAAGGATCAATGGAGATGATAAGGGAACACCTAGCTACTACAGACGATCACAACATACATATGTAAGAGGAATTTTCTCGCCTTAACATTCTGTAAAATGTATTGCATGTTTTGGTGTTTTAACGTACTTAGTCTTAATCAATGATATCATTATGTATATACTACTTGCATTTGAAAGTCAGTTTCACGTTTATACTTTTATATATGTTTTTCTGATTTTTATGTCCCTATTGTACTCTTTGACATATATGCTTGTTCCTTTGAGGAAAATAAAATCTTGTCGAACCACTATACCACTATACCACCATCGCCTGTATTTATTGTACATGTTTCTATATCACATTCATTCCACAGTGACATCTCCCAAGAGAAAAATTTGTCAGGAGTGGGATTTGAACCCACGCCTTTATTGAAGACCAGAATACTGATGCTTCCCTATGAGAAGTAAGGTTTTCCCCTTGAGTCTGGCGCCTTAGACCGCTCGGCCATCCTGACATACTTTTCTGGTTTCACATTTAAAACTGCTGGTATCACAGTGTTGTCACATGAAAAACAACTTCATGCATCGTCACTCTGTCTATCAACAAACTGAATCAAACACTTAAAAGTTAATCCACAAAGTTTTCGCCAGCTTCTTAAAGTGGTTTCTACGAAAACATTAAACATGCATGAGTAAGTTGCATTTGAAATCAGTCTAAGAGAAGAGAAAACAGCCTAAGAAATCAATCGAAGAAAAGAATACACTTGTACTTGTGCACGGTGTATGACCTAATGTATCTACGACAAGAATAGCGTTTTCCTCGACATCTTGGTTTCGGGTCCCGTGGTACAAGTGAGGACGCACCATTGCCATACATCTATTGATTTCTGCTAATGTGGCCATGAACCGAGCCGGATTATTGGTAAACCGTACCTATCATAGTTTCAGAATCATAAAGCAATCCCATATTGTCTAGTGGTTAGGATACCTGGCTCTCACCCAGGAGGCCCGGGTTCAATTCCCGGTATGGGAACGTTTCTCTGCCGTTAAAATTATTCGTGTCTCGGTGAAGGACGAAATTCGTTTACAATTCGTCGTAACTCTAATACCGTTCTGAATTATGCCCATTTGAAGACTCCTCTTCGTATTTTTTAACTCGATTCCATTGCTCTGTATCATTTAGAAATTTTGGACAACAGGTAGTCGATGTTGATGCTTGGTTTTTCGATTTTTCCTAAATAAATATATATCGAGATGCGATGGCCGAGAATCGAACTCGGGTCGATTGCTTGGAAGGCAACCATGCTAACCACTATACCACCATCGCCTGTATTTATTGTACATGTTTCTATATCACATTCATTCCACAGTGACATCTCCCAAGAGAAAAATTTGTCAGGAGTGGGATTTGAACCCACGCCTTCATTGAAGACCAGAATACTGATGCTTCCCTATGAGAAGTAAGGTTTTCCCCTTTTGGTACAAGTGAGGACGCACCATTGCCATACATCTATTGATTTCTGCTAATGTGGCCATGAACCGAGCCGGATTATTGGTAAACTGTACCTATCATAGTTTCAGTATCACAAAAAGCAATCCCATATTGTCTATAGTGGTTAGTTTTGAGGTGTTTTCCATGGGGGAAGAAACTTGTACGTATGGGGGAGCAATTTTAAAAACTTAAAGAAAGGCCATTAAAAAAATTTTAACATGCTAAAAAAGAGATAGATAAGAGAAATAAAATGAGTGATGGCTAATCTACAGGGAGTGGGGATTCTACATTGGAAAAGGTGATGTCCTCGTCTTTGGGGTTTGGTGCACCATAATGGAAGTGGGCACACACCATTTCCATTGAGCCCTGGATTGCTGTGTTTCGGGCCTTGAATCGAAATGCACCCCAGGACCGACCGTCGATACCAAGTATCGAGCAAATATCCTCGTTCTTGGGGTTTCATGATCCAAGGGACCCGACAACCAGGGGAAGAATCCTGCCAAGCGAAGAATATTTTTCAATCTTTCACTGGTAGCATTCTTCACGCTCCCTGGTTGGTCGTAGCAGACCACGACGTCAACCATCACCCGGGAACCAGATAAGAGAAATTCAACATCTGGTCTTAAACGTTGCCCGGGGATGGCTTTGTTGACAGTGACGTTGTGGCCTTGCTTTACCAGCAGCGTTTTCAGGAGATCTTGGACGGTGTTGTGCCTCTTGGTGGCTAACTGGAGACCTTCTTCACAGTGGTTGAAAACGTGATACCCAGTCTAGGGCTGGTGATTAGTAATCGGAAAGTAATCAGAATCGATTACTTTTTTTGGTAATTGGTAACCGGCGATTACTTATTTTTCGACTGATTACTAAATGATTACTTTTTGCCTTATTTATTTTTTTGTAGGCTACTGACATAGCAGTGCAGTTATCCCTCCACTTGGTCATAGTCATACTCACTAAAGCATGGCTTCCTTGCCTGCTTCAGAATCTGAAAACAACAATCAGTCTTCCGGTGTTGCACATTTGGATACCGAATCTGATATGGAAGTTATTTATTTTGATGAATTTGACGAGCTAGCTGAATTCGAAGTAATTTTTGTCGTAATTTTGTATCGTAATTTTGCTTTACCAGTTGTTCAGTAGTCTAGCTGAAACTATGTTCGATTTTGGATTTCTGTTTTAGATTAAAGTGACTGAAACTTCACATCGATCAACTAACAGTCCAGTTTGGGAACATTTCATAAAGAATAGCAAAGATAAAGCTACGTTTAAACTTTGTAAGAAGGAATTCACCTACTCAAAACCTATGCAAACATCTTGCCCAAGTACATCATCTCACATTTCCGTATCCAAAAGCTATTCCCACAAAGCGTTGTCAAAAAGCAACAAATCCTGAATGGAAGCAAACTAAGCTGTAAAATTTTTGTAGTCGTGCCAAGATAACAAAAAAAGAACAAGACTTTGCCAACGACAAGCTCACCCATCAAATTTGTGAAGAGTTTTTGCCCTTCAACTTTGTAAACCGCAAGACGTTCCGGGAATATGCTTTGTCACATTAAATCCCGGCTATCAAGTGCCAAATCGGCATCACGTTTCATCAGTATTAGTCGCCAACAAGGTTGAGAAAATGAAGTCAGTCATCGCTTCAGCTCTTCACGAAGTCATGTACGCATCCCTTTCTTTTATTGACGGTTGGACGTCTTGAGCAAATCACCACTGCATTGCTGTTACGACTCACTTCATTTTTTCATCGGTGGTCGCTGATTTCTTTTACTCTTGATTCGAGTGAGCTTAAACATGGCCACGATGCTACAGGACAAAGTAAACACATCAATGAAGTTTTAGAAGCCTATTCTGTTCTGAAAAGCAAAATTGTTGCAATGGTTGCTGACAATACCAGCGTAAATCCTCTAACGGCCAAGCACTTAAACCTTCCTTTTTATGGGTGTTTAGAGCAAAAGTCTGCCGTACGTGTAAGTATTTTAAATTAATTTTTTCAAATCTAAGAAAAACATACTTATTAGTTTCATGTTTTTCAGATGGCCGTTGAAAAATTAGAAAGTGATTTGGATTTGCCAACTTTCGAAGAATTAAGAGAGGTAGCAATCATTCGGGACGTGTTAAAAATTTTCTTTCAGATCAATACTAAGCTGTGTGCCCAGAAAAATGTTGTTGCGTCAGAGGTAGCAGAGGTTTTTTAGTTTCGCTCTATCCAATGATATTGTAATGAACTCCAAATGAAAATATTCCAGGTCATTTAACTCACAGCGGAATTAATAAAGGAGACTGAGATCCCAGCGGATGACATATCGTCTGACTCCTTCCGAATCTTCATCGAATTTCTAGCACTGTTAGAATGGTCATGCTACATGATATGGAGGAACGTCTGTTTCATCGCTTTCAAGAAAACGAAACGTTGGCTGTAGCTGCTATGGTTGATCCTCGCATGAAGTGCTGTGCATTTGCTGGTCCTTCCTCCGCTGAAAAAGCTGTTGCTTTGTTAAAAAGGGAAGCTCGGAAGATTATAGTTTGTCCCGACGAATCACGACTACCATCGACAGAAATTGTGATAGAGGATGATGGAATTTATACCACACTTGCTAAAAGAGCAGCAGAGTATAAACTTATGTCATCGGTCGTCGATGAAGTTGATGCGGAGATATCTCTATATCTCAAGGAAGCAACTTTAAATCACAAAGAAGATTCTCTCAAATGGTGCTTTGCAATTGAATGCCTGAATTTAATTTGTCTAATTCTATACATTTTTATTATCAGGTGGTCAGTGAATTATTACAAGTATCACCACATTGCACAACTAG
>WJBH02000175.1:0-50000 GCA_013167095.2 Daphnia sinensis | reverse complement strand
TGTTGTTGCAATTGCTCATAGCAGTCGATGTTTCACAAAAACTTTTAAATTTTGCAAATGTCTCACATGCGTTTTTTTATTAGTTTTTATGAATTAGAGCTTATGGGAAAAAGATTATAAGGATTATAGGTGTTATGGGGAATCCCAGGTATTTGTTAAGTGGAAATTTAAACAACAATTTGAATTTGTCGGATTTGTTGCAGAATTCATGTACAGTCCTCGATAGTATAGTGGTCAGTATCCCCGCCTGTCACGCGGGAGACCGGGGTTCAATTCCCCGTCGGGGAGGTCATTCTTTTTCTTTTGTTAAAAAATTTGTTTATTACACCTTGAACTCTTATCCTGTTTTTAAATAATTTAAGCATATTTTCAGTAGTTTCTCTTGAACATTAGCGTAATACAATGAATTTCTTTAGTAATTTTCAAAAATTTCCATTTAGGTACAGCTACAGACTGACAGCGAACAAAATCCTTGGCTTGTACCTTCACCTTCGACAATGCACTTTTCCTCAACAAAGCACTTGGTGCAATTCTTAAGGTAATATACAGGTTTGTTTTACGTAATTGTTTGTTTTTGTTTTATAGTTTAGTTCAGCCTAATGTAGTTGTTGTTGTGGGACTTTAATGTCTTATCAAATCGTAGTTGAATCAGGACATCTGTATCAATATACATTGCTTGTGTATGCTGTTGTACAAAGGGTCGACGAGGACAAAGGTAACACACCTGGGCTACGCTGTCAAACAATGTATACGAAAACTACACTAACCACAACTGTTTGAAACGAGTGAAAGGTTCTAGAGCGATGGTAAGTTTTATCGGTTTCGTATTTTTCCTTCGTTTGGGCAAATGGGAATGCGACCCTCGATCCATGCAATCAGCAGTTCGTTTGTTATGTAGATTATATAAGATAGATGTATCTTCCACTGGCGATTTCGGCCTAGTGGTGATCAATTAAAATTTTCTTTTCCAGTTAAGGTACAGCCTTTGTTGTGCGCACACCGTGAACCATGTTGCTGCATCTGTTGTTGATGGCCAACGTCGGCTGGCTAGTTCTGGTTGCTGGCCAAAACGAAGTCCCAACAGTACCATGTTACGGCCCTGATTGCTTGGTAACCGAACTCACAACCGAAATCAGTAAGGAATAAATCCTTTGTTTTCTGCATACCCGATTTCTTTTTTTGAGTAGTATCGTTTCCTTTTAACAAATGGTTAAAATAAGTATTCCTAGGACTGATTTATGTATTTTACCTATGATCCATAGCCACTCCGACGACCACTGAAAGTACCACGACGCCCACCACCACACCTCTTCCAGCTGGCATTCGACGAACTCTGGTAGTTATCTATAAAGCAACCACTGTCGGACAAGATATGTTCATCCAAGGTGGAGTTAATAAAGAAACCATTCGACCAAGTTGCGCCAGTGATGTTAACGCCGCAACTTCGGATTGCTCTATTTCCATTAATGTAGGTAACTCAATAATCAAATATAGCTGAGCTTTTTCAAATTTAAATCGTCTATTTCAAACGGTTGTGCTGTATATCAATACAATGTAATTTGACAGGCCACTTCTCTGGGCACTGGCTCACACTGGGCAAAATACGACGCGTGGCGAGTAGGCGACACTAAACTGGACTGGTTTGGGGCACAGCCAGGACAGGGTTACTACCAAACTTTCGGTGCTTTCGGTACACCATTGGCCTGGACGACCAACGAACCTGGCGATGGATACCAGCAACTGAATACGTAATCGCAATTTTTTTTTTATGCTGCCATTAGCAAATTTTTTTTTGCTAAAATGATTGATGTTTAACATTTGCTTAACATTCATCTCAATTTAGATGGGGACCTAATCATTGGATGGTGGATTTACAAATGAATTGCGATGAGACAGCAAACGGATGGTTCGATGTCAAAGCATACCTTACCCAATTCGGCAAGTCGCGTTTGTTTTTTACATTCAAAGTCGCTTGAGAATTATGTTTGCGTTCATCAACAGGTAATGGTTTCGAGCCGGATATCCAACAATCATCGTGCACTGGCTCTGGAGCTGATGTGCTTCCGCCATACAGTAGTAACAAAAATCACGTAGCCCGTTGTGGTTACATCAACAGATTCAATTTTGGATCAGGTGGTTGTGAGATTACCGAGTTCCAATAATTCTGTAAACTTAAATTTCTACATGTTTCATTACATGGACTTGCATTGACTTTGCATTTGTTGACACATTTGAGCTTGGCAATATTAAAGTGCTCTTAAACAGTAGACAGAGTGACATAGTTTGATTTTCATTACACAACCTGTAGGATTGTATTGTCACAAACTGATAAACAGAGATTGGATGAGATGAATTGTCATGGCAACAGAACAGCTCTGAAATAGATGAAGTCAAAAACCAATAATGGGCAGACAAAATTAAAATAGAACTGTTGATCAAACGAACGAAAAAAACAAACAAAGCCAAAAAGAAAAACAAGTTTTAAAAATCTCTGAACGTTTCTTCATGCAAATTATCGGGTCTCGCTTTGAACAGATCTCGATCTTCTTCGCTAGGCTGGAAATGTCTCGTATCTCCGGCTCCTTTCACTTTCGGGATCAGTGGTGCAGGAACCTATCCCAAATATTGCCAAACATTAGGTATTCCATTATCAACACGACTGTCATTGGACTTAGGTATGCAAAATGTAAACAAATAAAATGAATTAATCGTGTTACTCTTTTTTGATAGATGGCGAGCCAATCGGTCGTCTGAAACCATCGATGGTTTTTAATGTCACCAACGCCATTTTTCAGGTTGCCCAGTCGTTTGGTCAGATCGGCTTGAAGTAACCCACGGACGAGATCCTTCACTTCTGAGCTAAATATTTTCGGATATTGGATCTGCAATGAGGTAATTTATATTTTCAGTGATTTCTCGTGAATGGACTAGCAATATGCATAGCTCTGGCTAGCAACGTATATTACCTTGCCGGCCACAATTTTCTCGTAGAGCTGAATGGGTTGGTCGGCCATGAAGGGCGCTTGTCCAGCCACCATTTCGAAAATCAAGATACCCAAAGCCCACCAATCGACGGCTCTGTTATAACCCTACATGAAACGTTAATTTTAGTTATTTTAGTTTACGTCAAATTGAAAAAGATATCTCCGCGAAAAGTGGATATGTAGTATACTTTAACGAGAATGATTTCGGGAGCCAAGTATTCCGGTGTTCCACACATCGTCCACGTCCGTCTATCCGCAATTTTTTGGTGAAACCAAAATCTGTAACCTATTTCATCGGGTTGTGTTTAATTGGTCAGTAGACTCTTGGCCAAGTTATTTAAAAAATCAAGACGTAAAAACAAAAGAACCAATTTACGATATAAATACTCACTTTAGCATATCCAGCTGTGTCTATCATAATATTTTCCGGTTTCAAATCGCGATAAATCAGCCCTAGATGGTGCAGATATTCGAAAGCCAACACGATTTGAGTGGCATAGAATCGAGCGTGTGGCTCTCTATTAAAATTTAACATTTTAAACTGGGCCATGAAGGATAATGGAGTCTTTTTACTTGAATCTTCCTAGTTTACGCAAATGGGTAAACATGTCGCCTCCAGGTACGTATTCGAGAACCATATATAAATTAGAATTGTCCTACAATCAATTGAAATTAGTTAATAGTCGACCCATTGCAGAATTTGAATTACCTTGAAATAGAATTCCAATTTGACTATGAACGGGAAACTAATGGCAGTCAATACTTTTTTCTCGTCTAACGTGTGTTCCACCTGTTTCTTTTTCACGACCTGTCCAATCGACCCAAGCGTCAGGTTTCCTTCAAACTACATTATGTCATTTGACAGCATACCCTTTGCTTCTCGAGAACTTTCATGGCGTAAAATTGTTTGTTTAACTTGTTCTGGACGAGTATGACGCGACCAAAATTGCCAGAAGCCAACGTACGTGTCCGGAAAAAGTCGTACAATCCAATTCCCTCCTTGAAATGAAACAAAACTTTAAACTGACAACTGACGATCAAAGGACAAAATTTACTTGGTCCGGTGGATATCGCCATCTGTGTTCAAATATTTCTTTCGCCTGTTGCAAGTACTCTTCATCTTCAAAATTTATAATTAGGATATCTCATCAAACTTAAAATCGGCAATTCAAACTTACAACTGGTTGAGCCATTATAATGGATTAGAGTTCCATTTTTCAAGGTTGGCCTATCGTCCGATAATTTCGGCTTACGTGCCGACTCTTGCGCCGAATCCTGTTTGTTAATGATCGTCGGTGAATTTTTATTTGAGGGGATTAGGATTAAAAATTAAATTTACAGCCGTCAGCAGATTGGGCGTCGAGAGGGCCGTTTTGAATGTGGGCTGTGTGTTGATCCCAAAGATTTCCAAATCGAGTTTACTCTGTTTTTTGTCCGTCGTGTTTGCAACGACTTGATTGCTGGCATACGTGTTAATGCGGTTGATTGTTTGAGAGGATTCCGCAGCTGGGGCCGAGATATGGATCTTGTAGTTTGTCGGATGAAGATAAGGACTCGTTTCATGACGCCGATTGTCTGCTGTCTGCAGCGGCTCACTTTTCTCTTCGTGTTTGTTCTCCTTGTTTTTATTCTTAGACTTGTTTTCATTGGCAGGTTGTTTCATTGCTGATCTCATCGCAGTCTCGTTGGCTGCTGTCGCTTTGAAACCGACCCCAACGATGACCCCTTCAATTCAACAATTAGAACTGAAAAGACTTGAATTTTGATCAATTGTTTAAATACCTGAATCCTCGTTGGCATCCTTCTTTTTGCCCAGAAATCCAAAGAAAGGCATGATGAAACACCAGCAGTCGACACTTGGTGCACTGGACGTTGTTTGTGAGAAACTTGGAGCCAATTGTAAGTCACGACTGAAGAAAACTCAGTGAGGGCAACGACAATACATCGTCAGATCTCGACGTGGTTCAGCCAACGCCAAGTCAACGCCGTGTCTACATTATTTTCTTCTCGTTTGTGTTTCTTTTATCAAAAAGGGTGTACCAATCCGAAGATAAGAGACTCTCAGCAGATTGCAGGTTTTTTTGGTGTGAGCTTCGTCACACACGTGGTGCCTAATGGACGGCTGCTAAATTGACTTGCTAAAACGCGGGACTGCCACACTACGCAATTGTTCCCAAAGACTGGAATGTTTTTGTGGAATTTAAAGCTGCAATGAGAATAAATAAACATTTAGTAGTCAGTCGTAAAGGTGAAAATGAAGGCATGTGACATTATACGTCACAACCAGATAAGGAAACAATGGGCAAGTGAAAACTTTGTTATTGCAGGTGTTTACTTATGCAAGAGTTCCTTCGACGTTCGTAATTTCCTTTTTTTTTTAAAGGTTAGTTGCGCCATTGTTATTTATCGGTTTAATTGATGTACGTTGACGTACAGATGCGCCCCATATAAAGTTCACGAGTTCAAATTCCATTGTTCACCTGGAAATCGTCGTTCAGATGTGTCAAATGTCTCCAGGCGTCAACAATCATCAACTTTCTGTCAACTTTTTGTTTTGACTTGCTTTACAAAACCTGCGTCGCATACATAGAGAAAACGTATCTCTAATAACAGATAAGAAGTTTGTCCTAAAAAAATGCCATCAATTAATCGCACGAGTGCATGCATACTCGTCTGTATTTCTCATGGGTTAAGTACTGAAACCAAACAACAGATGGCCACTGATCAAACAGTCGAACCGATTGGACCGAATTTGATGTTGCCGAAACTCGTGTAAGGATTGGGATTCTGATAAATTGGGCACGGGCCGTTTGGTTCGTTGTCCATCCATGTCATGCTGTTTGGATCGTTGGGATTGCCCCACATGGACATGGACATGACCATGCCTTTCCTCATTCCCTGAGACATGCCGTACGATACGCCTCCCTGGCTGTTGGACTGGCCAAAATGGTTGCAGTAACCGTCGGAAATCCCGTTGTAACCGTCAAAGGTCGGTTGCTGGATGGTGCGTCCGTTCTGGATATAGAATCGTTGAATCTCCTTCAGATCGCCGTAGTCTGTTCCATCGACAGTCAAGAAACGTGTGACGACAGTGAACTTTTGGGTGCTGTCCAGCTGATAGCCGGATCCACGTCCGTAGAAATTCTTGGCGCCTCGGGCATAAGTATTAAAGGCGCAGCCGTAAGGATCGCATTGGCCATTGAGGCAGGGATGAGTCGTGTAGACATTGGCTAAACTATTGGCTTCCCAAATGTCCAGCTCGTCGCAAGAAGGACGTCCAGGCTCAGCTGGTTGGGCATCGCAATAGCCTGTGCCGTACATGGCTCCAGTGTAGCCGGAACTGGCCTGGCCACCATCACTTTCCATCGTGATGAAATACAGGGCCGAATTCATGCCACACCCGGTCGCAGTCACGTCCACTTCGAAAGACAATTCCTTATTGAGCAGGTAAAACATTCGATACCTGCAACAGACATTATTTTTAATTTATATCGATTATTAAAAACGTGAGTTTGTTGATTATTAAAACGTGTGTTTGTTGTATACTGATTGGAATTAGGGGCGGAAGTGAGGAACGTTCTGGCTCCATTCGAGGGCCAGTTGGCCAACGTCATTTGATTTCCATCGAATTTAATGCCCCATCCAGATTCGTATTCAGCTTGGCTAGGATTCTGTCAAAAAAAAATCATAAAATTCGAAATTGAATTTGAAATATTGCACAGAATTACGATGTAGCAGTTGTAAGGATCTCCGCAGCCAGTCCAGCGATAATCGAGTACAACTCCAGTGTTTTCTTGTTGACAATTGCCTGGGCCGTAGCACACCTGGATGCCCATACTGGCCTGACGCGACTCTGTTGCTGCAGCGACGGCCATGAGGCCGGCCAGAAACACTAGTCTGATCATGTTGAATATCGTTGCAAGTCTGAACGTTTTCTGACCAAATTATTCGGCTTTTTATCATGGGCTTGTTTTTATACTTTATCTTGGTGATGTACACGTGTGCAGAACGTTGTCCCGCTACCAAAACTAGAAAAATGTAAATGTATAAGAGGTGATGTAACAGTGAAATGATGGTCAATATTGATTTGCACTACTGGACGTGATTGTCTATATCTGGCGGGAATTAAAATGTACGACGTTTGTTGTGTCTTGGGAAAAACGTTGGGCCAAAAGTCGACTACTGAACTATGCCGTTGACTTTATTTATCATCTTGTTTTCCTAGGCGTTATGTGGCTGGTTTACCTGTAAGCAAATAGGCAAGGCTACGGAATCTGAACCCACATGTTCAGCAAATATTATCTGTTTGAGAAGTCGTAGCGGCCTGGTTTAAGCTTATGTACGTAAAGCCACTATAGTCTAATCAATTTTAATACCTGATTTGAGCTGATTATCTTTCTAATTGTTTGGATTTTTGCAAATTTTGACTCATCTTTTCTTGAAAGTTGAAACGAGGTCGGCAAAGCTTATTCAAGATGTCGTCTGCTGTGGATCATTCGTCGGGACAGAGGCAAGAAGGTTGAAGCTCAACGTAACTCTGCTTAATTAATTGATTTTTCCTTTTAGCAATTGCTTAAATCTCCGAAATAGTGCTTAAGGTAATCCATGTCCTAATTAATATAGTATTGCAAACTTGGTATTGGGTTTATGTTGGTAAAAGAATAGGACACAGCCACTCAGACAGTTGTTGGCGCAACGTGGTTGGCTTGGCCCTCTGGATTTTGGGCGCCTTCGTGCTTCAAGAATTTAGGTTTGTAAAATGAACCATAAAATGAATTGCCTTTGTGATTAACTTGTTTAAGTCTGAGTTTTACATTCGCTGCAATGTTAACTGGACAACATTTCAGTTACAAATGCCATGAAAGTACTTATTGATTAATTTGTGTTTCACATTTTTAGACGAAAAGACAGTCATGAGAAGAACAGCCAACAACTAGAAACTGGCATTGTCATAAGATAGTGTGACCACATCTTTTCCAGGTTGTATTCATTACTTTGAATATTTGAAAAAAGGCAGAATTAAAGTATGTCAAAAAGTTATGGCTGAACGTAAGTGAATTGTGCAACAATGCAGAATAAGGTCAAGTGCTTGCCATTTACTAATGTTTTCTTCCCCTTCTATTGCAGATAACTGTGCTGTAGGGATTTCTCTCATGCATATGGGACCCTTTCCCCACACTAAACATGCATTCTCGTCTCTAGTTGGCCAAGAACTCGTCTAAAATGTGGTATTTGTTTGAAACATATCATTTACATTGTTTCTCTTCAAGTATAAATTTCTGCTCACTCGCAAATGTGCTGAATAGGTATTTCGCCACTGGACTTTTAATTGGATGCGTGACGTACAGCAACGCAGTCGTGAAAGCCAAATTGTTGTGTATCCCGTGACGGCATTCAAATGAGAAACTGCTATTGTGTGAACGTCTGGCTTTATATTAATGCGCAGATGGACTTGCCCGCGTGTCTGCACATATTGATCCAGGAGTTCGTTGTCTATTGCCAGCCAAATTTCGCGAGAGAGTTAAACTGTCTGCAGAAAATAGACCCCCTCCAATCAATCGGTATGGAATATCTCAATGGCTCGGCCATTCAGTTGCATACAGATTAATGCTAATGTAATTGAAACATCTTGAGGGCATGTCTAGAGCCACACCTCCAAGAAAATCGATTCTCTTATTGTCCTTTTCTTATTACGTTCATCTAACATTAATGTAACTCTTTTCCAGGAAGCCCGGGATAGAACCGTGTGTACATCAACATCCGTCATATGGCCGTCTTGAGATGCCCGTTTTATTATGATGGTTCCCATTTCCTTGTAGAGCGAGATATGGCTGTTGGCAACAAAGCAAACGTATTCCTGCACCGCAATTGAAACACATGTAAGTAGGCTACAAGGTTTATTTGACGATAATTATCTTCATATTCTTTAATCGATTCTCTTTTTTTTACCTTAGTCCTCTCTGTTCTCATCTGTGAGGACCTTTATCGCCTGTCAAAAGATAAGGGATATCGACATCGGTGAGTTGCAATATATTCTACGTTCCGTACGTCTCGTTTTAGCCTTTCCGGCGTTCACCTGTTATTTAAAAATAGGTATCAATTAATTATGCACGTACACGATGTTGCATCTGAAGTTGAGTGATGCGCTATTATTAATTGTTGGGCTAGATTTCGAACGTTAAACAAACATAGATGGCACTCGGCCTTAATTTTATGGCGTAGGACTCTGCGAGTTTCAACTGTAACCTCATTTGTTTTCATCTTTTATGGGATTGGATGTAAATGGATGAAAGGACTGTTTAGCAGTCGCAAAACTTCTTTTTTTGCGTGTTTTCAATAACTCGTTTGACTTCCTAGCCTTTCGCTGCGCCATTACAAGTGGCAGCGGCCATTTTCTGTCGAGTTAAATTGCGTTTTAAAATATTTCGTGTGATCGACGTCCCTGTTTTTTTTTTTTTTTGCGTAAGAAGTGGTCGGCAAATGAAAAGCTCCATTGATAAGGAATGCCCTTAAAGATGTTAAAGTCACGTGACTGGCGATTGGATTACAATCAAGCTCGTAAATGTCGTCGTTGACTAATATGCGCATCAATTCGTTTCCGTTGGCTGAAATGATCTTTTACGACTTTAAACATGTTTTTCTCTTTGCCAGCTGTATTGAAGAAGAGCCAATCCTGCAGCCAATGAGAGATCGTCTTGTTTTGTATACAACGGAAATCGCGTTCAGGAGAGACGTTCGCGTTGCGTGCAACTATTGCGCGTTTTCGTTGGTTGGAGATAACACTTTCGTTCATCCAAAGAGGATTCTGTAAATATAATAATACTTGTTTTCTAAACTTTATTTTTATTTAGGAGATTGAATTAGATTTTTCAAAAATAGGTTTAATTAATTCACCTGTGGACGAAGGAAAAGAGTACATCAACAATATTTCCAATCTTGATGATGGGTGGGTCGACACGCCTCTGGACATTCGTTGGCTGTTCCCGACAACCCCTTGATATTGCCAACAAAAGCAAAGTTAACGCGTTGGCTTGGGAACGGGTAAACATTTGGCGACCCTGTCTTGGCATTCAGTGACCGAATTTGACAATGGTAGCTATCGTGTACCATCTATCAATTTTTTAATCAAAATTATTAATTGAATTTTTCTGTTTAAAGTAAAGGGGATGAATACCACATCGTATTGAGCTGTTGGCCATAAAATGTCGTTCAACGCGGTCTGATCTGCCGGACTTTTGACCTTGTGACGCTGTCCAGCATTTATAATTGCCCGCGTCAAACCTTGGATGAGATCTCTGCGCTGGGCAAGTTTGGCACCCCACATGCCTTATTTGTTTAAGAAAAAAAGAGTATTAAATAACTCGAAAAGCATCAATGAAATTCAATAGGAATAATACCGGCCAAGAAAGTGACGCCATGCTGAGGATGATCTCGCATCGTGTGAAACGTGTAATTCGATCGCAGCCATTCTTGCACGGCATCGACTTCCCTCTGCAGGATGACGCTGTCAATGTCCCGTGAAATGAAAACATCGACATTGACATCGAGCGCTACCAAGAATCGCCACATTTGCGGTTCGAGTCCTCGCAAAAGGTCGGCATCTATCGGCTCGGGTCGCGACCTTTGGCCGCTGTTGATCTCTTCGTTAATCATGTCCGGCACGCTGCAGAGGTCAACGTTATTGTGTTGGCAGTACACGCTGCAGAGACGGCCGTAAGCCGGCCCATCGCGACTGAAGTTGTGGTAAATGCGCACAATCCATCCCGGGTAACTATCGGCCGCTGTCAATGAGATGTTTGCAATCAGCTTGAAATAACGTTCCGTGTTCGATTCACCGAACAATGCGTAGGAAATGATTTTCTGATTGCCTCCGCGGCTGGATGACTCGCTGTTGCACCAATGGAACTCGTCGGCCGGCCCGTTTCGGAGCATCGACTCTCTTTGGCAGTTGCACAACGATGAGGCTATAACAATCGTTTTGTTATCGATTTCTTGGCCAACCGTGTCAGCATTGAAAGCAACAAGTAAATACGTTTTGTGGTAATACCACGTCGAAAGTAAGCCGACTACACAAACGACAGCAAACATAATCGATCGCCACGCTTTGAGATAGTTAATCATTTCTTTTCTTTTTTTAGGAAAGAGTCACGTACGCCAAGTTTTAAATCTCACTTGAGCAGCTCCGGGGGAGAGGCGAGTTTTCTATCGTGCAATCGCTCGTGTCACAGGGTACGAATTCGTTTTCAACTGTGACGAGTATCATTTTCGTCCCTACAGATATATTTGGAAAAATGTATCAGTACGTATTATTTCTTTATTGATTTAACCCGACACATGTGTCCTTCTTTCCCTAATCGGCACATCTGTTTCTATTGGACATAGGTTAATGTACGCGCTGGAACTTAAGCCTACGCCCAATCTCCCTTTTTTTTAAGGGTAATTAATGAGTAATGCCAATGACATCAACTTTGTTTAAACGAAAAGAAGCAAAGTCATGTGTTTTGGCAAAATTACGAAGTACGATATCACGCACGAATCGGTTTAATTGACATGTTAATCATTTTTAAAAATCTTAGTTGCGTGAATCGAATCGCGTTTGCTTCGAAAATGGAATACGTGAGAAATTTGCCCTTGCCAAACTTTGTCTACAAAAAGACGCACTGAAAAGCTGGGCGTATTAAGCAAGTTTCCTGGAAATGGGCAGAGTTATCTTGTCGCATTATCATGGCGAAGGTGAGAATGTAATTTTAAGTTAATTGGTGTGTTTGCCTTGATTTTTCATAGGCATGTTTAAAGCGAAAATTAATCCTACAGCGATAATGCAATTAGAGATGGGGATTAAACTACAGGCGCTTAATGAGACAGATGGTCATTAATTTCCCTATAAATTAAGAGCAAATGTTCTATAATCCAATTTCCGTCTCGTTAACAGATAACTGGGCACGTCGTAGCAAGCCGTATGTGTCACTGTGAATATTTAGAAGAGAGCTGGAAGGGCTGGTTACGTGCGATTACTCGTCTGGGTTACCACATCACAAAATGTTGTACGTGACCGTCATCATGTTCACACCCGACAGTAAGGCCAACCGCAAAATTTCACCATCAAGTAGTCAAATTTGAATGTTCTTTTAATATAAACAAATATACCTGTCATTAATCTTTGACGTTTACAGCAGCGCTGTGCGGGATAGCAGAAAATATGGCGGTCGTGTCGATACAAACAAAAGACATTGGAAAATCGGTACTACGTTATTAGTTGCCATGCCCCTTATCCGGCTCCATTTGGAGGGTGAGTCAAGATCGTGAAAATTGACATTTTCAAAGCAGACGAACTAGGTACACCGCCTGCAGGTACCCCGTCAAAAGGGCTCGACCGTTCGAGCCCCCAAAACACACGGCAGATGGCCCATTGTTACGGCACATGCGCACGTTCGCCCCGCGTATGCTGTCATCCCTCACGTAGGCACCCCGTTTCGCCCCAGCCCTTAAACGGTAAACAATACCCGATTAATTTGATGCGATACAATTTAACAATACTAACGTTTTTGTTTCGAAATGTTCTTGGTATGCAGGGATGAACATGTCGAAACGTTTAGGCGTCAAAAGTGGTGAATGAAATAGCCCACGGGTGAATTTGCTGTGCGCTCGAGTGCACATGCTTTCAGTCACGTAGGCTCTCTCGGTACGTACGCTTTCTTTTTCGCCGAAGACACACACACGCACACACAGACGGGGTTGCTCACGGTCAGAGCAGCCGAAAAAACCAGTTGTGATGTCAACTTGCTTACTGAGAAAAAGGCGAACATTATACCCGGGGAAATAGTTCCGCCATTAGGAAATGCATTTTCATGCTTACGTAATGAACGCCTGGATCGATATTGCCTTTGGCTTTTGAAGTGCAATGGCCATTTCACGGCCATTTTTCATTTTGAAATGGAAGAGACAAAAAATTGAGTAAGTGCATGAATGTGCTGCGTTTCCTATTGTAGCGGATGTATTTCCCCCTTTTTTTTCTAAAAAAAGAAGCAAGGTCTGTGTGTTTAGGGATCGACGCACGGGGTGGTACGGTAATGGTACGTGACCGTAGACTCCGCCTCCACCTCTCACTCACGATTACGTATTTTTTTTGTTGTTTTTTTCTTTCCCCCCTCCTCCTACCAGTCGGATGGTGTACGTGATCTCCGCAGAATGAACTTCAGTTGGGTCCACACCGTTGGATCCTGACGGTCGCCACATTGGGAGTCGCTGCATTTCTTCTAAAATTCAAAGAGTTTCAGAAAGGGAAACGGTTTATTTTGAGCAAAAGTATACCTATACAAAGAGGTGTGTTATTTCGAGGGCTTGTTTGTCAACAGCCGTTGAGGTGTCGAGATCTCGAGACTGTATTTTCTTTGACGTATAAAATAGGCAAGCGTTTTGAATTTCAGCCGCAGTGGGTCTCTGCTGCTCGTCCATAACAGAGTTTGAGAAACCAAAACAAAACATAATATCCACCCCAGCGTGTGGGCCGGCCAGTCATGCAAGACAGTTTTAGAATGGAGTGGCTTTTGGAAATCAGTCAGTGTGTCGTTCGTGATTTGGAAAAGTACGGCATTTGCGTTGTCGACAATTTCATGGGCAAGGAGAGGGCCGAGACGATCCATCGCTCGGTCGTCTCCATGTACGAGACGGGCATTTTCGTCGAAGGGGAAACGGTGGGCCTCAAATCGAGTAAGACGGGCACGGCTAAGAATGTACGCAGCGATAAAATCACTTGGGTCGACGGATCGGAAAACAATTGCGCCACCATTGCCCACCTCATTGCGACAGTCGACACGATCATTATGAATTTCATTCGAATAAACAGATTGACACAATCGGGACATCAGACCCCGATCGGCGGTAGGACCAAGGTATTTTCATTTTACACTTACATTATCTCACGTGTGTTTCATTTTGTTTTTTAAATGTAGGCGATGATTTCGTGTTATCCGGGTAATGGTTCACACTACGTCAAACATGTGGACAATCCGAACCGCGATGGCCGCTGCATCACGGCCACGTATTACGTCAACAAGGACTGGGATGCAAAGGTATCGTTCATTGACTTTCAATTCAATTAACAGATTGTACTGACTTGCCATCTGCCTAAACAGGTATGAAATTAGTCTACCTGTCTTGAATTAACGCAAAAAAACACTTTGACACATAGGAAACGGGCGGATTGTTGCGAATGTTTCCGCAAGCGTGGCCGACCAAAGTGGTGGACATTGAACCCATCCTCGATCGGATGGTTTTCTTTTGGTCCGATCGCCGCAATCCTCACGAAGTCCAGCCCTCCTTCCGCACTCGTTACGCAATCACCATTTGGTATTTCGACGCGAAAGAGAGGGAGGAAGCGAAAGAACGCAATAACGTCAAAACCAACGTGGCCGTTGGTAGTCATTGATTATTCATCACGCATGTTTTTTTTCTCCTCAAAAGTCATTTCTCTGTGTGCCATTTTCCTAAGCCGCAGTTGATGTTTGCATCATTTTTCATTATCTATTAGCGATCGTGGACATTTCTTGATTCGATATTTCTTATAATTGTAAAATTTTTTTTGTACATTATCAGCAATGGCGAGGCTCGTTCGCGAACTAATTCGGCGTGAATATTTCGTTAAAAAAAGAATATTGGGCAATAAATTGAACGATACATTAAGGCTAATTGGTCTTTGAATATTCAACAGGCGACGAAAATAAAACTGCAACGCTTTTATCACACATATAAGGTTTTTTTATTTAGATTTAGAAGAAGTGCATCATATTTTTGTAATGGCAGGATGCGCCTCATATTACGTCGCGGTCGAATTTCACAACTGATGGAATGTGTGGCCATGGTCCAACGGTTGTTGCACTCGGCTTGTAATTCCCCAAAAAATCAGACGCTTTTCACTTTTCCCAAAATTGACATACGAAAGATCTGCCCTTCATAACAGCACCTACTCTACTCTGCTGTATTATTACAACTTGATCTCGGTCGCAGGGGTGAACCCTACCGTCTTTCTTGGGTACACAGAAAGGTGGTAGGGTTCGCTCCAACGACACTAGGGGAGTTATTTACATCGTTAAGCTGCGCATCTTCTAACAGTTTAATAAGAAAACTTTAACAGGAATCACAGGTAATTTAAAGTCAAAAATCAAACATATTTTGGTTTTACCAACATGTTGATAGTTAATTTTGGGCAAGACTTTTACATTTCTGACAGAGCCAAACAGTCTTATGAGTTTTTTCAGGCCATGTTTAACATGGTGAGTGGTCCTGTGGAACCATTCAAGGCGAACATCCCAGTTAGCCCACGGCTTTACATGTTTTGGTTTATACTCAATTTAATTCAATCAATCAATCAGATTTTAAACACATTGTTATGTTTCAAATGCTAGTTTTTTATTCCCCATCGTGTTTAGTTTCCTATTACCCAATACAAGTTCACAATTCGTCGCAAATTTGTTCAAGTAAATGCAAACAAATTTAAAAAGGAATGGAATGAACCATAAATTTAAAAAATGGTTTTTTATACGTTTCCGCCAAATCCCGCTTTTTAGATTTCGCAAATTCGCTTCCGCCGAATAGGAACACCCAAGTCACCCACACCACAGACTACGAAGTAAAGACCGCGATCATCGCCATAAGGCTGAGAGGAATCCAGTTGAAGATGGATGGTCTGACCGCTAGGGGGCATGGCGAACGTATCCCGATTTTTAAAAAAAATTTTCTCGTCTTAGTACTGACTACGTGCTTCACACACACGTATTTGCGGGAATTGTAGTAAACTTTATGTAAAAAATTTTAGACCTTAATTTTCTAGATTCCTTCCCGGTATCCCTTGAATTATTTCATAATTTAATTCTAATGTGTATGTATGTATTTAAAAAAATATATTTACCCCTTCTTTTCCCCATTTTTTGGTATTATATAGCCCATCGTGAAACCCTGTATTTCTTATACTCTGTCTGAAATGCGGGGTTTCACGATGGGCCCAATGCTACCGAAAAATGGGGAAAAGAAAGGGTGAACATATAATAAAAGTAACATACATACACATTAGAATTCAATTATGAAATAATTCACGGGATACCGGGAAGGAATCTAGAAAATTAAGGTATACAATTTGTTACATAAAGTTTACTACAATTCCCGCAAATACGTGTGTGTGAAGCACGTAGTCAGTACTAAAACGAGAAAGTTTTTTTTTAAAATCGGGATACGTTCGCCATGCCCCTAGCGGTCAGACCAGCCATCATATACCCAGGAAGATATGGGATATCGGTCTTTACTTCGTAGTCTGTGCCCACACCACACCCTTCTGACAGATTGATATAATTTCTTGGCGGAAAAACTGATTCATTTACTTTCTTTGGTGTAATCCAGAGCCAAGGATCGGCAATAGGTATGTTTCTTTTGTAGACTTACAATTCTCCAATTCAAGTACTAAGAACTTTTGAAAAATAGCTTATCTGCTTGTGTAGGAGACACATTTCAGCTAATAACAAGTATCTAGCTGGATCAGAGCAATAGCACAATGTAAAATGTAATGTGTTAGATTACATTTTGTAGTCCTTCAAGATAAAACATTTTCAACCTTGGGTGTTGGCCATTTACATAGGACTTGATGAACGCCATCACAACACCTCCATTGAAAAATAGTACATTGTAGCATTTGAGCTATTCATCTAACCTGCTTTTTTGTGGGTAAAAAGTATGGAGGACAGTCTGGTTCCAAAAATGGAACAAATTTCAATCAACACTGGCTGTGGTGTACTGGAAGATGGTTGCTTTGGCCGTACAATAGAAGTCACCCGAGAAGTCATAGAAGAAAAATGTTTGCTTCGAAATGACAACTTAAAAGAAGAAGAAGCAATACTAGTTCATCCAAATGTTGTCAAACTTCATTTTGAAAGTAACAGCGACTTCAGGTAAGTTAACATTTTCTTGTTTATAACAGAAAAATAATTCCAAGAATGATTTTTGATTTGTGTTACCATGTTAAAGGTACGAGTTGAAATCGTGTGTCGCCTCGTTAGATCAGCTGTTTTTGAAGACGGATGACTCCCGAAAATACAAAGGACCTATGCCACATCATATTGAAGTTTTGATACAATTAGCTTCAGGTCTCGAACACATCCATTCAAAGAATTTAATTCATGGAGACATAAAACCAGAAAATGTCCTTATTTTTGTGGAACCTACTGGCCAAGAGAAGATAACTCTCAAATGGACAAACTTTGGACTGACCAGAAAAGTCCATGAATACGGAAGAACAGTAACAAGTGAAATCGAAAGAAATAACGTATGGTTAGCCCCTGAGTTGCTGAAATTGGTCAGCAACGGACAAGAAAACAAGTATCAAGGTACCGTCCAGAGCGATGTTTTTGCGCTAGGACTCGTTTTTGGTAGTCTACTTTTGAAGGGCGAACATCTTTACGGTTCCATGGAAAATGAAATTTCCGGCAATATAATCGAAAAAAATCCCATCAACATGCAAAGTAATTTCCTCATATCCTAAATAATGTTGCTTTGTGTTAATGAAAAATTCCTTCTTTATACCAGAAATGGATCGCACATTAAAGGACTGTTACGAGGATAAAATATTCAAGAAAATGTTGGAATACGATCCCAATAAAAGAATGACGTCGACGGAAGTCGTCAATCAACTAAAATCCATCAACGATAAAGTTTGTTCAATTATTTGCAATTAAAGCAATCATGTTTACAACCGCCCTTTTATTCAATTTAGCTTACTGGAAAAGAAAAAGAATTGCTTCAGTTATGTGCTGGTGACTCTCGATTGGATTTAACCGAAAAAATCCAAACCATTATTGGCTTCGGAATAAATGTGAACGCAAAGGACCATGATGGAAGTAATGTGCTACACCTTTTGTGTCGGCATTATTCTAGCCCAAAATTGACCGACGCAATGAAACTTGTAATCCGAAGCGGAATCAACGTGAATGCCAAGGATTACAATGGGTTGAATGCCCTACATTATTTGTGTCGATACAATTCAACGTCAAACTTACTTGACGCAGTTCAAACCTTGTTGCAGTCTGGAATCGACGCGAATGCGAAAACCAACGATGGCTCAAATGCGCTCCACTATTTGAGTCGATATAATTCAAAATCAAATTTCAAAAATTTAGTTGGGAATTTTACCGAACTCGGATTGGATACGATGGCAAAGAACAACGATGGATGGAATGTGTTTTATTACTTGTTACCTGAAGAGAAATCGGACATTTGGTTTGACCGCAAATTTTTATTAGGAATCGGAAGCTATGGTTCCGTGTTTAAGGGGAAGTACGCAGGCCGTGAAGTTGCAGTCAAAAGAGTTCAAATACATCTTGTCAACAAACTAGAAGAAGAGGCTATGAAAAAGCTAAGTCATCCAAATGTTGTGAAACTTTTTCATTGTGAAAGTGACGCCGACTTCAGGTCAGGTTAAGTTTTTTTCTCTGATTTTCAAAAATAAAACTTAATCAATTTGTTTTGCACGTTACAGAATGTATGCATTGGAATTATGCGACGCATCTTTAGATCAGCTGTTTCCGAAGTCGGATGACACCAAAAAATACAACGGACCTATGCCGCGTCATTTCGAAGTATTAGTTCAATTGGCTTCAGGTCTGGAACACATCCATTCAAAGGAATTAATTCATCGAGATATAAGACCGAATAACGTACTCATTTCAAAGACCACTACCAGCCCAAGTGTTGAAGTTACAATCAAATTGGCTGATTTCGGACTGTCCAAACAAGTAAATGAACGGGGGACATTCACGTTGAGTGAAGTCAGAGGAAACAGACAATGGTTGGCGCCCGAAATACTGAGACGAATATTGCAAGCAGATAATGATGAACGGGGAAACGTTAAGAGCGATGTATTTGCTCTTGCCCTTGTCTTCGGTTATTATTTCTTGAAGGGAGAACATCTGTACGGTTCCAGCGAAAAAGAAATACAAGACAACATAAAAGGAAAAAAAACGATTAACATGGAAAGTAATTTTCAACATATTTCCTTTTTTTCCTGCCACTAAATAGTTAACTGTTTTATACTAGAAATTGACGGTGAATTACGGGAAATTTATGAGAATGACCTATTTTTAAAAATGTTGGAAGATGAACCTAGCAAAAGGATGACATCGAAAGAAGTTGTTCTTCAACTGCTGGAATCCATCAAGGATAAGGTTTAATCATTTTTATGCCAACAGTCGAGCACCCATTTATGCAAATATTTATTCAATTTAGCTTGCAGCAAAAGAGCAAGAATTGCGTCACCTATGTGCTGCTCCTGACTCTCAATCAGATTTAACAGAAAACATTAAAAAGATGATTCGCTTAGGAATCGACCTGAATGCTAAGGACAAAAATGGATTTAATGCGCTTCATCTTTTGTGTCAATACAATTCAAGCGAACACCTAGTCGATGCAATTAAAGTGTTGATTGAACTCGGCATCGACAAAAACGCAAAGAACAAAGATGGATTTAATGCGCTTCATTTTGTGTCAATACAATTCAAGCGAACACCTAGTCGATGCAATTAAAGTGTTGATGGAACTCGGCATCGACAAAAACGCAAAGGACAAAGCTGGATTGACTGCGCTTCATCTTTTGTGTGCCAACAATTCAAGCCAACACCAAGTCGATGCAATTAAAGTGTTGATTGAACTCGGCATCGCCAAGGACGCAAAAAACAATGATGGATTGACTGCGCTTCATGTTTTGTGTGCTAACAATTCAAGCCAACACTTAGTCGATGGAATTAAAGTCTTGATTGAACTCGGCATCGACAAGGACGCAGAGGACGAAGATGGACGGACTGCGCTTCATGTTTTGTGTCGATTCAATTCAAGCCGACACCTAGTCGATGCAATTAAAGTCTTGATTGAACTCGGCATCGACAAGGACGCAAGGACGAATGCTGGATGGACTGCGCTTCACCTTTTGTGTAGATACAATTCAAGCCAACACCAAGTCGATGCAATTAAAGTGTTGATTGAACTCGGCATCGCCAAGGACGCAAAAAACAATGATGGATTGACTGCGCTTCATGTTTTGTGTGCTAACAATTCAAGCCAACACTTAGTCGATGGAATTAAAGTCTTGATTGAACTCGGCATCGACAAGGACGCAGAGGACGAAGATGGATGGACTGCGCTTCACCTTTTGTGTAGATACAATTCAAGCCAACACTTAGTCGATGCAATTAAAGTCTTGATTGAACTCGGCACCGACAAAAACGCAAAGAAGAAAGATGGATGGACTGCGCTTCACCTTTTGTGTGCTTACAATTCAAGCCAACACTTAATCGAGGCAATTAAAGTCTTGATTGAACTCGGCATCGCCAAGGACGCAAAAAACAATGATGGATTGACTGCGCTTCATCTTTTGTGTCGATACAATTCAAGCGAACACCTAGTCGATGCAATTAAAGTCTTGATTGAACTCGGCATCGACAAAGACGCAAAAAACAATGATGGATTGACTGCGCTTCATGTTTTGTGTGCTAACAATTCAAGCCAACACTTAATCGAGGCAATTAAAGTCTTGATTGAACTCGGCATCGACAAGGACGCAAAAAACAATGATGGATTGACTGCGCTTCATCTTTTGTGTCGATACAATTCAAGCGAACACCTAGTCGATGCAATTAAAGTCTTGATTGAACTCGGCATCGACAAAGACGCAAAAAACAATGATGGATTGACTGCGCTTCATCTTTTGTGTGCTAAAAATTCAAGCCAACACTTAATCGATGCAATTAAAGTCTTGATTGAACTCGGCATCGACAAGGACGCAAAAAACAATGATGGATTGACTGCGCTTCATGTTTTGTGTGCTAACAATTCAAGCCAACACTTAATCGAGGCAATTAAAGTCTTGATTGAACTCGGCATCGACAAGGACGCAAAGACGAATGATGGATGGACTGCGCTTCATGTTTTGTGTGCTAACAATTCAAGCCAACACTTAATCGAGGCAATTAAAGTCTTGATTGAACTCGGCATCGACAAGGACGCAAAGACGAATGCTGGATCGACTGCGCTTCACCTTTTGTGTAGATACAATTCGAGCGAACACTTAATCGAGGCAATTAAAGTCTTGATTGAACTCGGCATCGACAAGGATTCAAAATCCAAATATGGCTGGAACGCGCTTCATGTTTTGTGTGCTAACAATTCAAGTCAACTCCTAGTCGATGCAATTAAAGTCTTGATTGAACTCGGCATCAACAAAGAGGCAAAGGAGGAAAAGGGCGGGAACGCGCTTCATCTTTTGTGTGCTTACAATTCAAGCCAACTCCTAGTCGATGCAATTAAAGTCTTGATTGAACTCGGCATCGACAAGGACGCAGAGGACGAAGATGGATGGACTGCGCTTCATGTTTTGTGTCGATTCAATTCAAGCCGACACCTAGTCGATGCAATTAAAGTCTTGATTGAACTCGGCATCGACAAGGACGCAAAGACGAATGATGGATGGACTGCGCTTCATGTTTTGTGTGCTTACAATTCAAGGCAACACTTAGTCGATGGAATTAAAGTCTTGATTGAACTCGGCATCAACAAGGACGCAAAGACGAATCCTGGATGGACTGCGCTTCATGTTTTGTGTGCTTACAATTCAAGCCAACACTTAGTCGATGGAATTAAAGTCTTGATTGAACTCGGCATCAACAAGGACGCAAAGACGAATCCTGGATGGACTGCGCTTCATGTTTTGTGTCGATTCAATTCAAGCCGACACCTAGTCGATGCAATTAAAGTCTTGATTGAACTCGGCATCGACAAGGACGCAAAGACGAATGATGGATGGACTGCGCTTCATGTTTTGTGTGCTTACAATTCAAGGCAACACTTAGTCGATGGAATTAAAGTCTTGATTGAACTCGGCATCAACAAGGACGCAAAGACGAATCCTGGATGGACTGCGCTTCATGTTTTGTGTGCTTACAATTCAAGCCAACACTTAGTCGATGGAATTAAAGTCTTGATTGAACTCGGCATCAACAAGGACGCAAAGACGAATCCTGGATGGACTGCGCTTCATGTTTTGTGTCGATTCAATTCAAGCCGACACCTAGTCGATGCAATTAAAGTCTTGATTGAACTCGGCATCGACAAGGACGCAGAGGACAAAGATGGATGGACTGCGCTTCATGTTTTGTGTCAATACAATTCAAGCGAACACCTAGTCGATGCAATTAAAGTGTTGATGGAACTCGGCATCGACAAGGACGCAAGGACGAATGATGGATCGACTGCGCTTCACCTTTTGTGTGCTGACAATTCAAGCCAACACTTAATCGAGGCAATTAAAGTCTTGATTGAACTCGGCATCAACAAGGACGCAAAGACGAATCCTGGATGGACTGCGCTTCATGTTTTGTGTCGATTCAATTCAAGCCGACACCTAGTCGATGCAATTAAAGTCTTGATTGAACTCGGCATCGACAAGGACGCAGAGGACAAAGATGGATGGACTGCGCTTCATGTTTTGTGTGCTTACAATTCAAGCCAACACCCAGTCGATGCAATTAAAGTCTTGATTGAACTCGGCATCGATGTGAACACAAAAGAACACAAAGGAACAAATGCTCTCCATATATTGTGTAACTACTACAAAAAACCAAACTTAGTAGACGCAATTAAACTCTTAATCGAACTTGGCATCGACGTGAACGAAAAGGATAATGATGGTTTGAACGCGCTTCATCATTTGTCTTCTAAAAATGCTAGCCCAAACTTAGTCGGCGCAATGAAACTCTTGATCGAACTCGGCATCGACGTGAATGCAAAGACCAACAGTGGGAGGACGGCGCTCGATATGTTACCCCCTGATTCTAACGACGCAAGCCAATATCTAAAAAATGCAATTCATACTCACTCTGGTTAACAAAACAAAAAATGAAGAACTAAAAATAGGAGGAAAGAGCATAAAAAGGATAGCAGTTATGTGACTTGAAAAAAATCTAGTTGAATAGAGTAAACAGTTGTGTCATCTCTGGTTGTGGACCTTTGAATAGATTTATAATTCACTAAAACAGGGTTTGGAACTTCATTATATCTGATTGTAACAGTGTAGTATTCAATTTAAAATATGGGTAAATGGGAAGCATATTAACTTTGGAGTTTCTTTTGTTGTTACTAAAACAGTGCAATACACAATTAGTGCCATTGATACCCATCATCAATCTTAATGTTTTATCATACTTAAGCCTTCACGTATTACAATTATTGCAGCTTAATGGTGTCGCAATATTGTGTAAACTCCACATGAAGCTGATTTTTTTTTGCTATTTTAAACATGTGTTGTATTTTTAAACAATTTTGTTTTCCACTGTCATGGGATGACTGGAGGTTACATAATATGGAGATGAAAACGGTATGGATTCTTTTTCCTTCGAAAGTTGGCGATTAGATAATGAAGAACCAACTAACATAGAGTGCAGTTAACCACCTTGAAAGCACAAATTGAACTTACATGATAAAGACGAGAATTGTTTCTGAATTCAGTTGCGATTACCTCGAAATCATCCAAGTTCCACAGTTAATAGAACGATAATTTACATTTGTAAAATGCTGCGTTGCATTTCTCGTATGTTTGCTTGGTAGTCAAAATGTCTGCTGTCGCCTCGGGGTTTCAAATGTGTCACAGAAATGAAATTCTTATTTGGATATTTGACGACAGGTGAAAAAATTACGATAAAGACATCTGCATTTTAAACCTTTTTATTTTTTAACCATTTCACTAGGGAAAATGTGTCTCATTTGGGTAATCTTTTTGAACCCCACAAAAGGGAGTGGAGCTTCAAACCAAATTCCGATCCAAGGTAATTAAGAAACTACCAACAAAACCTGATGATGTCTTATTAAGCCAGCTTGACATTATGTTTTGGTATTTGTAAGTTAATAGGTATTTGTAAGTGACCAGGTATTGTTTGTGTTTGGGAGGAATAACGAATAAACCATGTGTTACGTTTAAGGTTGTTTACAAACCAAGAGGCCAATATATATTCCAATGGAGGCCTACATCTAACTGGATTTCATTTCAGACACTGGATGTTACCGATCGAAACTCGAAAGAGCCGTAACGAATTACCCATCAGAAATCAAGAATGCATGCAGTCAAAGTTCAAACAATGGTTACTCAGTTTTTATTTAAAGGAAATTTCAAAGGGAAGGGTAAGATAAAATGCTATTCAAATTTGTTATGTTAAATTCAATCACTTCCGGCTACTGTTTTGCAAACAACGCCATAATCCTTTTTTTTTTCGTCTTCCTGGAAAAGCTTAAGAATATGGGGACTGTAAAATGTGAAGGCCGATATTGCTGTTGAACAATGGATTCCCATCTCATCCCCTTCAATTTGCCCGATGTTCTGGCGCGGACGTCTTCCAGAGAATAACCTTGGGCACTTGGAAGTAGACAGTCCAAAGTCGATTTTCAGTTCCCTTTGGCAGCTCAGTAGAGCACCAACTTCCACGGTGTGCAGCTGTGCAATTTTTTTGGTGCACTTGTTGCCAATATAGGTTCGTTACTATACTTTTCTCGTACTCGACTGCCTCTACATTTTCATTCACCACGTGTTTCAAAATTTGCTGTGCATTGCCCTACCCCCGCCAACAAATTTTACTTTTTCGCATACATCTTCACAGAATGGCGATTGCACCGTGAAAGCCAATATCCCCTGATAAACGCTGGATGGTCAACTTTTTTAATTTTCAGGACCTATAAAACTCAATGATTGTATCGGATTGTTGTCATTGATTTTTCTTTATAACGATAAGAATAATACGTGTAACTAACTATTATTATTGTTTTAAATTATTTTTCTCGATATGTATCTAGGCTAGCTGGCCGAATCTTCAGGAGAGCCAAAGATAGCTGGATGTACGAATTCTTGTATCAGGTATTACTTAAAGGTAAACCTTGTTCTCCTACGTGAACTACTCTAAAAGCACATTGTTATAGGTCCCGTCGATTATCAGAGCGGCATCTAATGAAGAGGATCCGATTGTGCTCTAGATGTAAGAGGAAACCCAACACATTCTCTACAGTCAGTCGGAAAAGGGAAACATTTCAGGCCTACGATAGAGTCATGGGTTGCGGACATCAATACCAATACCATCGTCCAGTCTACCGCTAATATTGCCAGGTATTGAACAAAATGTTGCCAGTAGAAGTGAAATGACTTAGAAAATTTTCCTTCAACAGGACGGTGGATCGTTCCACGTTTCTGACCATTTGTTAGTATGGCGCTCATCGAGTCAAGCGAACCAACCAAATTGCATTTGGTCGCAAAAAACTGCCTCTGGTATCCGTCTGTACTTTAGCACTTTGCCCTGACGTGCGTTCAACGAAGCCACGCCTTCTAGCCGCTCGGTGACGATTCAGCTGGTCCAAGTGCGTCAACCGCCCGTCTTCTCAGCGTCCTCAACAGGTCCAATCGTCCCTGTATTCTCACGGAACTACGTTTTTAGCCAACACCACAGCCTCGGAGAACGATGTGGTCTAGACATTGTCCAATTAAGTTTTTTCCGGTTGCCCAGCAATTGTCAGAGACGCAAAACACGCTGGGGTTGGACGGAAAGACGTGGGCATTGGCAGTTTGGCATATGCAGCTGGCTCAGAGATGTAGGAAAGCCACATCAAACGTTGCTGGACAGTGTCGTCAACAGCGAGAAGTTGCCAACTGTTCTGGGCCAACTTAATGCTCTTAAAGAATTTGTTCATGCTAATATCCATCAAAACGGTCCGCAGAGTTACCAGTCTAGTGAAAGGGGTCGCCTTCAGGTATACTGGACATTTTTCGTAGATTTCCAATTGATTAGTTATCATTCCTTTTATTTAATTATTAATATTTAATTCTTATTTTTAAATTAAAAATTGTAGGATGCTCAAATGCAGGAGAGGAAATCTCTGTTGGCCATGAAACAATTGCTGGATCATACCGTCGAAGTACTTGCCCTCTGGAAAGTGTTGTGCGATCACCAGCTCCATTTGCTCGGCCAGTCATTGTCGGCTGAAATGCGGATGTCGCTCAAGACAACGTTGTTCCGCGACCTCATCCTTTCCGGTTCTGACACTTGCATTGGGCTGATCAACGCTCTGATCCATCGGTACTCGGATGATGCAGCAAGCACGGACGCCATCAGCGAAAAATTGCGGCAGGTCTGCCCGTCTCTCTACCGCAATGAGGTAACTGTTTACTTGCCAATGAATCTGAAGCAAAATTGTTGATTAAATTTTCATTTGAAAGGATGCTCTGTGTACTAAAGTCAACGAGCAACTTCTCAAGGCTCGAACGACCACCATGAGTCGCATGGACAAGGAGCGTCTGCTGCAGCAAACACTGGAAACGTGTAAGCAAATTCCGGCCCGCATCAATTTGGCGCATGTTTGCCAACAGTTGTCCGCTTGTCAGTACTTTGGAGGCGTGGTGGAGCTCTGCTGCGTCGTGGCTGAGAAGCTCAACCCGCAGCACCGTGCCCAACAATGCTACAGCGGCCAACAGGAAGATCCTGCCGCTGTGGAGGCGCTTTTGGCTCGTAAGAATTGCAACCAGCAAATGTGCCTTGTCTTGCAGAAACTGTACACGGCCGCTGCGTGCCATCCTCAGTCGCCCAGCGTACCCAAATCACCCGGACCGATGGTACAAACGACTCCACAGGGATACGAAGAGGGCCTAAGCCCATTAGAAGCGCAGCGGTTGGCAGACGAAACCCTTTCTCTTGCCTTGCAATCGGATGACGAACTATGTCATGTTGCCATTTTCGATTGGTTGACGGACAACAAGTGGGACGACAAGTTGTTGGAAATTCAGTCGCCCCACTTGGAGAATTACCTCAAGAGGCAAACAGTTGGTCAGGTACGATTGAATTTATTAATGTGCCTAACTCTGGCCCAAATGAGTTATTCGAATCTGCCTTATTTTTGTTGTTGTTGTAGGTTGGTCAACAGCAGCAAACAGATTTAGTTGCAAAATACGATCTGTTATGGAAATTTTACGAAAAAAGTGGCCAGTTTATCGCCGCTGCACGAGTTCTTTCCCGTCTAGCTGATGCCCACAGCACGGCCATAAGTCTTCCAATGAGAATAGAATACCTTTCGCGGGCCATTGTGTGCGCGCGAGCGGCTGAGACGAGCTCGTTCGGTAACGCCGTTCAGGGCCAGTTCCTCTACGAAATGGAGGAGAAGATGGACGTGGCCAAAGTCCAGTCTCAAGTGCTGGAAGCCGTCTCGAGGTTGCCCAGTCGAGATGCCGACACCATCAGTCGTTTACATTCCGACTTGCTCGACGTGACACAACTGTACGAGCAATTCACTGAGCCCTTGGGTCTGTGGGAATGCAAACTGGCTATTTTGCACTGCGCCAATCATTACGACTCGGCTCTAGTGACCAGCATTTGGCAAAATATTATCAATGCTGAAGTCAAGAAACTTGGTAATGCCGACACTGAAACGAAACTGGCCACCCTGGGTAGCAAAATGAAAACGCTAGGTCGAACTTATGCCCAGTCAGAGCAATTTTTCCCTTTGGAGTTCCTCGTTAAAACCCTGGAAACATATTCAGTTCGCTGGAATGGCCCACCAGGTAAATTTCAATTACTTTCGTGTTCTTTCAAATGCATTTCTATCCATGTTTTCATCCTTAATTGCTAGGCTGGGTCGTTTCCATCATGCTGACGGCCGGAGTATCGTTCCAGCGTCTTTTTGCCGTTTACAATCGCCTGTACGGCGCAAAGGATGTCGTTTGGCAAGCTGAAGGCAAACCCAATCACTTGCTCAAAGTGCTGGCCGACATGTTAAATCGGCTTGTTGATTCCTCTACCGGAGGCTTGGCAGCCCTGGTGCCGACAGCCGATCGTCGAGCTTTGATAGGGCAGTGTGTCGAGGCCGTTGGTGTCTATTTGACGGATCTCTTCTGCACGACTCACGCCACATCACCTGCCCTCATAACCGAATTCCGCACTCTACAAGGCAAGTTAGAACTTTTGTAACGAATCTTTTTAAATGCAATTTCTTTTCCTCATAGCTGTCATTCATCCCCTATTCTCTTTTCTTCTTTTCCGTTTGTTTGAAGCATTTTTTTATTTCTCATTTTCGTGAACCCTGTATGTGTGCGCGAGGGCGAGTTCTTTTTGTCATCTACCATACGCCTCAACTCTTTATCCCATTCACTTATCACACCAATACATACCCAGCATTGTGTGGCTCTTCCGTGGTCTAAGAATAGACGTAATCTATGACTATTCAGCAGACAGAACGTGGTCACTTGGGAGGGAAACAATCTCTGTTTATAGATATAAATAAGCCTTGCAACTTCAATCAACTAAAGTAAAATAGCGTAATTTGATCGACAAAAATTCCACTTGTTGAAAGTCGCCAACGCGTTGAAAAAAAAACAGCCTTTTTTTTCGAGAGAATTCACACAGCTTGCTCGTGCCTCGTGGTGTTTGGTGTTTATCTAAAAGCAGACAGATTCTGTGACATGGCAGAGACTAGAGAGTGAATAAGCGGAATGGAAACATTACCCAAACAGCCTGAGAGGTACATAAGAGTCCATCTTTCTGATTAAAAATAACAAATAGCTGTATTTTCCTTTTTTGTGTGGCAGGTGAGTCAGCACTCTCAAATGGATCAAGATGATACCTGATTGTTCAGACAACTTCTGAATCGTATCAGGGAGAATATTTTACACTGCACTGTACAACATTCAGGCAATTAAGCTCAAGGAAAGATTTGCTCACAACAAACTGTTTGACATTTCTATTTTTCTTTTTTTTTTCAGTTGTCATAAGGGTGGTGGACTGGTGGTCATGTTGCCGTGTCAAATGAAATTGACTGTAACATAGTTGACGAACATCGCACAGCTAATGTATTTGAATTGTACGAATTGCCCAGGAATGAAATTGCTTACCCAATGGTAAGTTCATCCGCTAAATGTATTACAGTGCAGTCTCAGGTCCTCTATCAACATCCCAGGTCTCAGGTATCATACCTGAGACCTGACTAGGGATGTTGATAATTTGATATTTTCTGTTGTGTGTGTTTAGGGATGGAATTGTTAATACCGGTTAGTGTTGGTACGTCTAGGGATACGGATAGCTACAATTGGTAGCCATGGGTAGTTACAACTACGAGTTCTTCAGTTGTCTGTTGCAAGTTTTGCATCTTTTGCAGTACGGAAATATTACCTTTATACGAGTACGTGTTGGTTATTTTCTGTTTCCGGGCACCCATTTAAGCAGTTTGATGATGTTCCAGCCTCCTTCTCAGGATCAACGCGTTAGGATGTATGTCTGGCATCTTGTTAAATCAGTGGCCCTGTTCCCATTGACTTGTGATATATGACAATTGATCACTCGTTATCAAGGATCTTGGCAAAGAAGACTGGCTGCTGGCGGATACCGCAACAATTCTGGTAAGAATCATGTGTTTATTATTTGTTATATTACAGGTAAAACACATGTCAGTTGTACGAGATAGGCTAGCAATTTTCATATAACTAGTAGACGATCGAATCTTCAACAGAACCATCCACATTAATCCTCGAATGCATCATATGGTCAATGATGCGGTTGACATTGTCATTTGGCTAAACCAGTGTCCTTGGCTAAAAGTCATCGGCTTTTCCGTTTGTCCTTTGCTACAAGCCGTAGTATCCTATCTAACTAATCACGCCTTTTTTTTTTTTTTAAGAAGACAAAAAGTCTTGCTAAATCTGATTACACACTGGCGAGGAATGTATAAGTGTCCATCCTTCTAATTAAAAACTAAACAAAAAGTTGTATTATTATTATTATTCTCAATTATTAATTAATTAATTTAAATCTATTATTAATTTATTTTTATTAATTTATTCTTAGTTCTTATTGAATTCTGGCACTCGAATACTCAAAAGTCAGAAATGTCATGAGGAATTTGAACGTAACTTCAAGACAGTTTACTGTTTGCCTTTCTTGAAGAAGTGGTGGCACCAAAAAGGAAACCGGCTGTCTATTTCAATTTGGGTGAGAATGTAATTGTTTTTTCTTCCTCTGTCTATTATCATAATGTTAGCCATCCCTGACCTATGTGTCATGAATGCATTGTTCTACCAGCTGAGCTACCCAATTCAGTGGGTCCATTTGAAAGACATTGGCAAGGCATCATCCTACGTGAACTCTAATGTCAAGGGAAACCTCAGCGTAAATGAAACATGAGTTAGTCACTAGTCGCTCCTCCATCATCCTTTGTAGTAGGCTTAGTTTTTGCTGGTGTCATAGTGACTATAAAATTTTTATATGCCCCATCGATTGTGGCAAGTATTTCGTAGAATAGTACGCCACTCCATTTGTATTCACGGATTTTAGCTTGTAAATTAAAGGTTTTCTTGGAAAGAAGGTATTTGCTGTGACAACAACTCTAATGCAATTTCCATCCATGTACATTGGGGATAATTTATATTCAACAGGAAGAAACTGTAGCACTCCATTGAATTCCAGAAAGGCTACGCGTTCATTCTTAGACGTCGACCGGGACGTTCCAGTCGTGGGAAATCAAACATGAATCTTCGTTCTTGGGTTGTAAGTAAGTTTAATTGCTCAATGGATAAAATGCCTGTGTCTGTAATAACTCATCCATTTACTATATGTTTTAATTTGATCAATTATGTTAGCAATGCAGAAACTTGACTTATTTACGTTAAAACATACCATGTCGAGCAAAAACTTCTTTATTCTCGGAACTACTCTTTCTTGAATTAAAGCTAATCCATTGTTGTATGACATTTTAATTGTAGATTTGATTCCACGAGGCTGGTGAAGAACACATGGGAAAGTCGTTTCAGTTTAAGTCGCAGCTCTATATGACTTGTGAATTGTTGGTGGAGCTACAGTTAACCTGTTGAACATGACAGGTATTTCCGAATTCTCTGCGTAATTCGTTTTGCTATTATTCTAACTTTTTAAATTTCTAGATGCATGATCCTCAATATCTGCCAATCTACAAAATTCATAGCATTGTGAATTTATGAAATGTGTTCTGTAAAAACCTAAAGGACTAACCCATGGTGTATGAAGCTCGAATTATCGTTGACGTGTAGCACGTTATGCCAATGTAATAGGTAATGGTG
This sequence comes from Daphnia sinensis, assembly GCA_013167095.2. Taxonomy (NCBI): domain Eukaryota; kingdom Metazoa; phylum Arthropoda; class Branchiopoda; order Diplostraca; family Daphniidae; genus Daphnia; species Daphnia sinensis. The sequence goes on along the minus strand of WJBH02000175.1, from coordinate 18,878 downwards.
ATAATAATTAGCGTTCGCCCTCAAAGAATATTATGTAATTATGATTTTATTGTCAGAAATTGTTATCGACTAGATGGTCTTGTGGTACGATTCTCGCTTAGGGTGCGAGAGGTTTCGGTTTCTAATCCCGGCCGAGTCCGATCTATTTAACCGCAATCGGATGTCGTTGTGGTACTTTTTGGAACGGTTAAGGGTTTCCGTGCTTACATGGCTCGCAAGGAGTTGGAGAAAAAGAACAATGAATAGAAAGTTTTGTAGTGCGTGTTCATCAAAATGCCAATTAATTTTCTTCGCGAAAATTGTCTCAGTGATATTATTTTCACTCGTCTGTACATTACCCAAAAACCAATTATATGCCGTGCCCTTACCTTTTGCTGCCATTTCGCTTTGAAATAGAGAATACATAAAACAGTTTAAAAAAATGCTGCAAAAAAAGAAAGAAAAAAGAGCAACGTTGGGCCGGTTGGGCTTTCGTACGAAAAAGAAAACTCACATCGTTACAAGGTTCCCGCTAGATGGATTCGTATTCATAGGCAGTGCTTCGGGCCTTCGGCAATCGGCAAACATAATGTTTAGTCGCGTCTCGCGTGGTACAAGTGGCACAAGTACAACACAGAGTAGCGAAGCAAAGTGTAGTCGCGTTAGAACCTACAACCTAGTTATCTTCCCAGCATGGTTTAAGTAAACTCTTGCATTTTCGCTTCCTGCTCTTTCGTAAATCATAAGGCTTTACGTACACCAGTTCCAATAAAATGAAGAAATGCTGTTCTGAAAGTATACTTAGCTGGAAAGCAGACAATTTCCAGCATCCAAGTGTGTTCGCACAGACCAAGAATAGATTCAATTCTTGGTCTGTGGTCTTATCCACAACATGTTTCCCCATCATAGTTCAGTAATGGATTCCAGCCTTCAAAGCCATCAACAGTGCTCAAGCACTGAGTATAGTGTCACAAGAATTTCATGCAAGGTAATTTTGTGTAGGCAAGTTATTGGATATAGTGATTTACATTTTGTGTCTGTTGTATGTTTTTTCATTAGGACTTTGGTTTAACAATCCACAAGAATGGGCCACAACAAATCCTGTTTATTTTCCTGTAATCCACTATTTTTACGAGCACAATGTAAAAATGCTGGAATGATGGAATCCTAACTAGTCACATCAAAATCTGGCTTTATCCCTTCAGGTTACATGGAAAGATGGCTCGAAGAGGAAGTAATTCTGCCTTAGCCGACCCATTCCAAGTCATTTAAATCATGAACCGAAATAGTCCCAATCAGGCCTCAACTCCAGATCCAGACGAAAGAGCACATGAAGCATATGTTATTCAGAAAATTCTTGATCGGAGGTTAGTTTGGAAATTATTTCTGTCCTAAATTACATTAGTATAAATGGGTGGCCTTGTGATTATAACTTCATCTTAATATTATAATAGGGAGAATGGTGAAGTTGAGCATTTCCTCTAATGGATAGGCTTTTCAGATGTTAGTAACGTTTGAAAGTGTTTTTCAACGTTTGAAAGCAAACGAAATGACGAGGAAAAAATGAAAAAGAAACAAACTTACGTAAAGTACAAGAAAAACATCTACCATTGAATGAAAATCATGAAAAAAAGCGAGACAAGCTAACCCAGGAGAAGAAAACTGTGCAGAAAACAGCAGAAGTGCAGGTTTGCTTTAATCGTTAAACTAAAAATCGTTAACTTCAAAGTTTTATTTTTATTTCTTTTTTTTCCAGCCAACATACGCCTTAGTTTCGCCCGTCGCCCTGTCTTCGCCCCGCCCGTCGCCCAGTCTTCGCCTCGCCCGTCGCCCAGTCTTCGTGGTCGCCCCATCATCGTATTATTTTTCAATTCTAGTCTATTTAGATGTAAGAACCGAAATTGTACTTTTAGAATATTTGAAACGCCGCGTAGCTTTTATTAACAATAGTGTGCTTCTACTACTATCAGAATACTGTTAACCTTTTAAAGGAGAACAAAGCTCATTTTTTAGATTTTTCGAACCGAAATTTTAAATTCCGGTTTTAAAATGACAAATAACTTGTTATTTGTTGATCTGTTAGAAAAAAGACTTAGATTGTCGTGATCCTCTTCAAATTTGCGGTCGATTCCATGTATCAGCACAAGATCCCCGAAAATCGTCTTCGCATTTTTTCCTGAGTTCATAAAAAATCGCGATTTTAGTCAAATCCGACTTTTGGCTGTAAACACGTCATTTCAACCCGAAATTTGATAAGGATCACGAACATCCTACTCGTTTTGTTGTGGGGTCAATGTTTCCGGAGATATTGGCCACTTCCGATTACTTCAGGAAAATTTTCGTGGCAATTTGCAAAAAGTAAAAAATGAGCTGTGTTATTCTAATAATTTTATATGTTTTTCTTGAAAATTTTCTTGACAAGTTAAAGCTATGAGCTGATATCGATACAGTTCATCTTAAAAAAAAAAAGAAAAAAACGTTCTTGTGCAGCAGTTTAACACTGTTTTATCTTTACAAAACCAGCCTCTTCTTTGCCTCACCCGCCATCTTGTCTTCGCTTCGCCCGTCGTCGTCTCGTGGTCGCCCCGTCATCGCCTCTTGGTCGCCCAGTCATCACCTCGCCCGTCATCACCTCGCCCGTCATCGCCTCGTCCGTCATCGCCTCGTGGTCGCCCCGTCATCGCCTCGCCCGTCGTCGCTTCGTGGTCGCCCCGTCATCGCCTCGTGGTCGTGGTATCATTGTATTTAGTTAAGTGTTTGTATTAATTATACCGTTGGCTGCCACGCCACCTTGATCCCCCTTTTTTTTTAGCTTATAGGGACGGGCCGCGCTGTTCTGTCCCATGGTCTCTGCCATGGGATGGGACAGTCGCCACTGCCCAAAATTCGCCTTCGGGCGCCGTAGGCAACGCACCATTAGGGACTTTCCCTTTTTCGATTTTTGATGGAGACCTGGGGGTGTGCGTTCCCTTAAAGGTTTCCATCAACAAATCGCCCGGACTTGTCTTCGGACAAGTCCCCAAGTAGCTAGCGTAGATATTTAGTGGCGTGGCAGCCAACGGTATAGTTAAGTGTATATGTGTATGTGTTGTATGTTGTATTGTTAAATGTAAAACAGTGGTGGAATTGTGGGTGGATGGAGGGACAATAAAATACTTTTAACCTTATTTCAATTTGTTTTTATTTTATAAGTTTATCAGTTGGATGAGTTGGGATTCGAACCCAAGACCTTCTATGACACATGACTTACCAGGCCGGTGCTCTACCACTGAGCTACCATCGTTGCATCTCTAATTACTATATCTCAAACACATTGTCGTAACTTGAGACGTTAGTCAATAGACTATCTGTTATCATTGGGGGGGATGATAGGGGGGGTTGCCAGGTTGGTATCGCATCAGCCTAGGAACTCCAAGGTCCGGGGTTCGAATCCCAGTCAGGCTCCCAAACTTCCCAGGTGCAAGTCGAGTCGAGAAACTTCCCGTTACGAAGTAACGGGATGGATATTTTGGCAAAGTTTGATATGATATCCAATAACAGATTTTTTAAAATTGTTACTTGAGATTTACTGATATAAGTGCATATTGTTTTAGATAATCATTTTGCAACAGAACTTAACCAGCCTCTCAATGGACATTAGTGGTAGCTTATTCGACTCATTCAGGATTTGAACCTGCATTCTTCGGCGTACCATGCCGATGCTCTACCACTGAGCCATAAGTCACACATTCAAGTCGTCTATATTTTCGGGTCAATTTAGTTCAGTAAATTGGACTTAGAATAATTTTGAAGCACAATTCTCAATAAATATACATTACAATACAAACGTTCGCCATTGATCCAATTGAGAATAAATGAACTCGATATCATATTCATTATACTTTTCCGATGCCGGGTTTTGAACCCGAGTCTTTCAGATCCGCAATCCAACGCTCTACCACAGAGCTATGATCCTGACAACAAAATCATCAAGATTAGAATAGAATTGCGTGCCTACACAAATTGCCTTCACAATATTTTCTTTTCATGTTTTCTTGTAATAGTGAAAAGTAGAATGAGTCTCATGGCTCAACGGTTCAGCATCGGCAACGCAACACGATAGTACCAGGATCAGTCCCGAAAGAGGTAAATTAAGTTCTACAACAATGATCTACTACACCTAATACACCGATGTAACCAAAGGTAATAAATAATAAAAATACATTCTAAAAATTAACGAGTAGCTCTTAAATGTGTAATTCAAATATGTACTACCAAATTACCAAATCAAGGATTGGAAAGTCATCGGTGGTACGGTAGGGGCACACCGAAAGTATCAGAATCAAGGCCTTTACGCAAATTTCAAGTTCACGGTATCCCATCCTTAACGAAAAAAAAAGGAAAACATAAGTAATATATATACCAACACAAAACCAAGACATAAATAGTCATTGCCAAACACAAGTTGATATAAGTTTTTAAAACTAATGTTAGAGTTTTATCGTACAATTTTGTTATACTATCAGTTTGTTAAAGACATTAAAACTATCACAACAGTTTTATATTTATCTTGCATTTTTTGGAAGTAACTGTGCGTTTTCTCATACCTTACATCGTTAGACGTAGATGCACATTTCATACTGCACGATGATCACAGTTTTATTACCATTCCCATATTCATATGCTTTATTATGGTAATCTACCTCACGTTTTTTTATCTCCATACAGATTTACAACAACGCTAGAAAAAAATAAATCGTTACAATATTTACCACCGCATATTTCAAATCACGCGTACCAGTCCGTACGATGTAAACTGTGCAGAGCAATATCCTTATTTGTGACACATTGAATTTCACAACTATGTTCTTTCATATCACACGACACCATTTGACCCAGAAACGTTACAGCCGATGATCTAACTCATCTTCTTAGGCGGGGTTGAAAATAATCCTCACTTCAGTTGAACGAGAACAATCATCCACTGAATCGTCACACGGGACACGAGCGTAATGTTTCGCCACGATAAGTATCTACTCAATGACACATGTCTCCAAAGTCTCCCAGCCTTTTTCACCATCTTCATCGGTCCCTGTAAGCGGGAAAATGCTTATCCTTTTATTTCCACTACAGATGTTATTCACTTAGCTGACAAATGGTAAATCCGTTCTTTGCTGGGGTGGAGATGTTATGTCTACCATTCAAATCACTACTACTGTAAGCTTGCCCCAGTTGATTGGCTCGGCAACGACAAACAATTGCAGAAATTCCCTGAAAGGAAACAGAAAACAGAAGTGATTTAATTAAGGAAATAACTAAATAGATAAGAACTTAATTATAGGTCACATCTACATATCTACAAAATCTTACAGATCTAAATTTCAATTTTTTATTTGATATTATTACCTTACAAACAATAATGAAAAAGAAAGACCAAATGCATATATGCATCTTCTTAGGGTAACAGCCATGAGTGTCAATAGACTTGCAGTTGGTTTTTTGGTAGGTATATGATCAACCCTAATATTGTCATAAACTAAACTACATTACCTAAATTCAAATATTTCTAACCGGTGCATAAAATCTAGCTAAAAAACTGGCCGAACCATGGGGTTAAAGTGCAGTTAATTTCACTACTCCGTGCAAGGTATAACCGTAACCCACAGTGCTTGACGATTTGGGTTAAACGAAAATTGACATCGATGGGGGAAAAGGAATTGACACATTTATATATAAAATTCATTCATTCCAATTAAGAGTACAATAAGCAAATGCCAATTTGGCAATACTTAACTTGTGCCATCTTCTATTTTCCCTTTCCTCCGGCTGGATGATAATTTTCAGTGTCCGACACAGTGCCCGCCACCGTATACATTTCTATCATGGGTGATGATAAGACTCTCCTAGATGCATAAAACATTATTAAACTATTAATTTTAAAATCACACATCATAAAATGCTGGACAAACCTCGTTGTTCCGGCAACAATCCTCGATATCCAGTATCCGCATCAGTGGTGCTAACGCCCTTACCCCGCCTTATATAAAACAACAGACATGATTTGTCACATCATAAAAAAAAAAAAAACTTAAATTCTCTACTTTACAATCCTGGGGAACGACCTCGTTGCTTCGGCGACGATTCTCGATTTCCAATGTCCTTCGTCCTTTTTAATGATAAGACTCTCCTACCTACACGGAAAAAAACAAACAAAACAAAACAAAAAAAAAAAAAAAAACAATCAACTTTTTAAACATATACCATATAATTCTGGTTGATGATATTGTTATTCCGGCGACCATCCTCGATGTCCAACTCCTCTTCGGCGGTGGTAAGCCCCTCCTCGTTACACGGGGAAAAAATGACAATGAAAGAACTAAAATTCGTAATAAGAAAAATAAATTTTAGAACACAAACGCAAAAACAAACCTTGGAAGACTATTAGGTTGATGCCAGCGGAAATACCAACGGAGATATTCCCTTCCCACCGCATACATCTCTATCATGGGTGATGATAATGCTCCCCTAGATGCATAAAACATTATTTAACTATTTTTTTTTAAACAAATGATCTAAAATGCTAGACAACCCTCATTGTTCCGCCGACAATCCTCGATATCCAGTGACCTCATCAGTGGTAATAACATCTTCCTAATTACATAAGACAACAGGCATGATTACGTACATCATAAAAAAAACTTAAATCTCTTACCTTACAATCCTGGGGAACGACCTCGTTGCTTCGGCGACAATTCTCAATTTCAGTGTACTCTTCAGTTCCCTCCTGAACGAGATGAAACAGAGAAAAAAACCGATTTAATAATTCGAACAGATATCGTGTAACAAATTATAAACATTTCATTCTAACGTTCCTGTAAATTTGGGTTCGTTAGTTGAAAGGGTTTGGGGATTAATAGGGGATTGGCATATTGCGAGAAGAGCTGAAAACATGATAATTTCATACAATAATTTGCCAACAAATACTACTGGCAAATATCGCATAAATAATATAACAGTTCAGGTCAAAGGGCAGAGGTTGTGCTATACCTAGATAACAAATTTCAATTACGTATTATTTAAAAATAGAAAGGATGGTCACAACTTAAACTTATGCTTACTTATCTTATACTTAATCTACGTACTACTTTAACAACTAGATTTATATTACTACCCAGTTAAACCCAGCTTGCATATGTAACTAATCAAAACCAGTGCAGGGCCAAATCTAGTGTTCATACGGTGCATTATTAGTGTGTGATAGATAAATCTACAAATTCTGAATCACATTTCACTTGTAACTATTACAGAACTAAAGAACTCTGTCCACGTGCAAAAGTTCTATGAATACACCCAGTGATCTACATAAAATCTAGAATTGTGCACAACACAACAATCTTGAAAACAACAACAAAGCACAATATGAAATAAAAAAATGCCAATTTGGCAATACTCATCTGTCCCATTTTTGTTTGTCGTCCTAGTGGGCGAATCTCTTTATAGCAACGACACTCCTAGACAGCCAGTGATTTCCTATTGGTGATATATAAAATATAAAAAGATATAAGAAAAACACAACGAACATAGTTATATAATTTATTATATTTAAAAAAACCTGGCGGATTCGAGGCGATAATCTCCTTGCTCCAGCAACAATCCTCAATGTTAAGCGTCCGCTTCAGTGGTGGAGGAACCCTCCTAGTTTTCACAAGACAAAAAGCATTATTATACATTTCTTTTTTAAAACTTTAAATTTATTACTTAAATATTTTATACCTTAATATACTGAGTGAAAACCTCATTTCTCTGGCAATCATCTTCAATGTTCTTCTTCCTTTACAGTGATGATAACACTCTCCTACTTACAGAAAAAAAATGATTGTGAAAATGATTGTGGTCGTTGACTCCTAGTTCAAGAAGACAAGCATGATAAGACAAATCATTATTAAAAACTTAAAATTTTTTACTTAACAATCTTGAGCAAAGTTTACGTTTCTCCGGCAATGATTCTCTATGTCCTTCGTCCTTTTTAGTGATGATAAGGCTCTCCTACTTACATGCAAAAATTAAAAGGTTTAACAATCAACTTTTTATACATATACCATAAAATTCTGGTCGATGATCTCGTTGTTCCGGCGACGATCCTCGATGTCCCATTCTTCTTCGGCGGTGGTAAGCCCCTCCTAGCTGCACGTATACATTTCTGTCATGGGTGTTGATGGAACTCTCCCCTAGATACATTAATTAAACTATTAATTTTTCAAACACACATCATAAAATGCTGGCCAACCTTCGTTGTTACGGCAACGATCTTCAATATCCAGTGTTCGCTTCAGTGGTGATGACAACCTCCTAATTACATAAAATAACAGACATGAGTCCTAAAAGAAAAAAAAACTCAAATCCTATACCTTACAATCCTGGGGTACGACCTCGTTACTTCGGCGAAAATTTTCAATTTCCCACTTCCTCTTCGGTCGTGCTTCACTCTACCCTATCCATTTCGGTGATGTTAGGGCTACCGACTCCTCTAGATACATAACACATAAATTAAACCATTGTTTTTAAAACTTGCACCTTAAAATGCTGGGCGATATTCTCGTTGCTTCCCTCCTACATACACACACAAAAAACGTATATCCACGAAATTAAAAAAAAAAAAACATGTAACTTACCCAAGAAAACCCTCTAATGACTCGATGGTCCTCGACGGCCAACTTCCTCATCGGCCCGCAGAGACTAACACAGCGACAATTCCCAATTTCCCACTATCCAATAGTCTTCTTCGGTAGTGTCATAAATCTATCTAGATACATAGAAACCCAGAAATAACATTCATTTACATTTAAGACTTTAAATAACCTTTAAGTCCCTGATGATAATTCTAGTGTGGGCCTGCCGACGATCCTTGAAGTCCAGCAATCTCCCTCAGGGGGCGCAGCAACTCCGCTAAAAACACACACACAAAAAAAAAAAAAAAAGAACACGTTAAGACAATTTTATTTTTAAGATAAATGGTAAAACCTTGACGTTTAATAATTCGGCGACCTGACAATATCCACGATTACCAACACCTCTTCGGTGGTAATGAGTCCCTTCTAGTTGAAAAAAAAATAACAATAATAAATGAACTAAACATCCGTAGTAGGAAAATAAGATTTTAAAACACATACCCGACTGATCCTGTCAACAATCTCCAGCGACGATTCTTGATGTTCAGCGTCCTCTTCAGTGGTAGTGAACTCCTAGTTCCACAAGACAAGCATAATTAGATACATTTTTTTAAAAACTTAAGATTTTATACTTAAAAATCTTGAGCAAAGATCACTTTTTTCCGGCGATAAGCCTCCATTTCCTTCGTGCTTTTTAGTGATCGGCGACAATCCTCAATAGTGTCCGTCAAAGTGTCCGCATCAGTGGTGATGACACCCTCCTAATTACATAAGACAACAGGCATGATTACGCACATCATAAAAAAAAATTTAAATCCTATATCTTACAATCCTGGAGAACGACCTCGTTGCTTCAACGACGATTCTCGATTTCCAACTTCCTCTTCAATCGTGCTTTGCTATACCCTATCCATTTCGGTGATGTTACGACTACCGACTCCCCTAGATACATAACGTACAGGATTAAAAAATTAAATTTTAAAACTTACACTTTAAAATGCTGGGCAATGTTCTCGGTACTTCCCTCCTACATACACACACACAAAAAAATGAATATCCACGAAATAAAAAAAAAAACATGAACTTACCCAAGTGAACCTTCTAATAGCTCCGGAGATGATTCTCAATGTCCCAACTTCCTCTTCGGCCCGCAGAGACTAACTCCAGCAACAATCCCCGTTATCCAATGGTCCTCTTAGGTGGTGCTATGAGCCTATCTAGAAAACCCATAAATTACATCAATTAACATTTTAGAGTTTAAATAACCTTCAACTTCCTGCTGCTATTAATCTAGTGGCCCTGCCAACGATCCTTGAAATCTATCAATCTCCCTCAGGGGGCGCTACAACTCCGCTAAGTACACAACAAAAAAAAACGCATACGTTAAGATAATTAAATTTTTAAGATAAATGGCATAAACATAACAACGGTTAATTCGGCTACCATCGGCGAATTCCAGAGTCCACTTCAGTTCCCTCCTGAATGAGATAAAACAGAGAAAAAACGGATTTAATAATTCGAACAAATATCGTGAAACAAATTTCAATAACATTTAATTATAACGTTACTGTAAACAAATTCGGTTTCGTTGGTTAGAAGTCGGAGGTTTTGGGGATGGATTGATGGCAAAGGGCAGAAGTAGTGCTATTCCTAAATAACGAGTTTAGATTAGGCATTATTTTAAAATAGAAAAGGTTGTCATAACTGAAACTTATTCTTACTTATCCTACACTTAATCTACAAAGTTCTATTTTATCTAGACTTATATTACTACCCAGTTAAACACAGCTTGCAAACGCAACTAAACAAAACCAGTGCAAAGGCAAATTTTGGTGCTGATACGGTGCGTTATTAGTGTGTGATAGGTGAATCTACAAATTCTGAATCACATCTAGCTTGTAACTACTACAGAATTACAGAACTAAAACCACGTGCAAAAGCTGTGTGAATTACTACACCCGGCGATAAATCTAGACTTGTGCACAACGTGCAGGTGGACGAGCTACTGAATACTGATCTTGAAAAAGTAAAACGTGGTCTTGATCCCCCAACCCCTGCCTTTTTTTTTTTTTTTACGAATTGCCCGAGGTTATTCACCTTTTCTCGATGAATGCAAAATATCGGGTCAAACGAGGGGGAATGGCCATATCCCCGAGCGCACATGAAAGAAATACAACATTTTTCTTGCAACAGCTGTTGACCTTCAAAATTGGTTACCTCTACCCCAATAACTTCAATTCCTGGAAAGGCAGTGGACGTGGAACGTGTCTCGTGTGTATATAAGGCGATATACAATTCTTCATTTCAGTCATGCTTGGATCTTGCACTGCAACTATCCAGCTGATTCAAATCTACCAACAATTGACAGGTAAGTCTGTGTTTCCTTCCATTGTTACTTAATCGTTAGTTGAAATTACCACATTTACAACTTACATTACAAAATTGTTAAAAACTTATGTAAGCTAATGCATGTGCTAACTTGTCATTCTTTTTTAACATAGATATACTTTTACTCTAGATTATAGCTAATTGTTAGCTCGTTAACCTGTAGTGGTGAACTTTAATCATTATTTTCTGATCCGAATTAATCTAATTACACACCTGTAGATGTGAATCCGCTGAGCAGTGCTGAAGATTCTAGACGACCTGTCTGCTGTATGTTCCTGCTTCGCAGACGTCACACCATTCCGCAAGAGCGTTGTTTGTTAATCTGCAACAATTGTGAAACATTAATATGTTAATGGAAAAGAGAAGCTAAAATTTTCTAATAATACTATACATTGAAACTATCCAATTACCTCCTTAATGTACCCGTCCCGTGCCAGGAAATCTTTTTCTATCGAAACAAAGTTCATATACAATTATCATACATTCTTTAATAAAAAGAAAATCTTTTACTTACCAATTTCATAAATTGATCTTGACCTTGAATGACACCGATCAAATAACGGCAGCGAACGTACTGCTTGGTCCTGGGATTTTTTCTTTTTTCTAATTCTTAGACTGATTTAGAAAAAAAAACGCTCATTCATACAAGAAATTTTTCATTTTCAAAGAAGAAATAATAAAAACCTACCTCAGTGCTTGATTTGGCAAAGAAATGACTCAAATAACACTATAGATAAACTAAAACACACTGGTTCCAAAAAAAAAAATATCTATATACCTGGATCAGAGGAACCGTCAAATTTTTAAACTGATTAAATCCCTTCTCCTTCATGAATTGTTGAATTGTGATGTTCAAGGTCATAAATGTGGAAACAACACCCTGGTGGAACCAGTTGTAGAGCGAAAATCTGACTGAACTGGGGCGGCGGGCGGCCAATGTTTCCTATGTTGAAAAATTGTGCGGAAACTCCTAATAAGGCTGCGTTGCCTAAATTTTATTTAAAAAGATAAGTAAAATTAAACAACATAGTCTCGGGGGGTGTACGGAGAAGGTTTTATTTCGGGTTCGAAATAAAACGTTCTCCGTACCACCCCAGCTTTTGAAGTTCTCCGTACCACCCTATTGTTGAAATTCTCCGCACGGCCCTATGTAAGAGAGTAAGACCAGATAAGACCCTAATGCACTGCACAAAGTGGCAACTGGCAACACCGAAACAAATGGCGGGTCAGTGTTGTTGTTGCGGAATGTCAGTGGTTTTTTAAATTTGATTTTAGTGAAATTGTCACCCCTTAGTAAAATTAAATATGGAGAAAAAAGGAATTGAAGTGAACACAATTAGAAAAAGATGTTATGCCTCAAAAGACGAGAAACATAAACGAAAGGCTATACGTAGACCAAATTCAGATGCCAACTTTCTCAAAGGTACCTCAGACCAAGGTGAAACCGCAAACTTACCTCCGTCTTGTACACCAGCTTTAGGAGATTGTGATCATTCATCAAGAGAGCTGACGACAGATTTTGAATATCCTATTCGATTAGTTCAGCCAGTGTCATCACAAGTCAAGCAAATTTCAAATGTCATCGAACACAAAAGTATGAATTGTTTATTTAAAAAGTTTTCATCAATGGTCCTTTTACAGATGTAAATAGTATAAATTTTTTTTTCTACTAGTTGAACCTGAATTGCTTGCTGTTTTACAGGAATATGAAGATAGACATATCCCTGATAAGCTTCGAACAGCTCCAACTTCAGCCACAGAAGCTGCTGCTAAGTATAAAGCTGAAGAAACAGATTGGAAAGAAAGACAGAGGGCACAAGACAGAGCATTTAGTTGTGTTAGAGAGTCTGATAGAAATAAGGTCGTTGCTGAGGCCTTGGAGATTTTCAATGGGATCTGCAACCATTGTAGAAATGTGAAAGGGATAGTAGTTTGTCACACTTGTCACGCTTTGCTCTGTCCTGCATGTGACTCTACATTTCACTTTAATCATATTACCCATGACAGGGTGATTTTACAAGGAGTCAAATATAAACTCAAGTCCAATCAACATGTTGACCTGTTGGGGAAAGTGCAAAACAGATGTATAATACTTGTGTTGTTTATATTGATTGATGCAATTTAGGTTAATATCTAATGATTTCAATTCAAACGTAGGTGTTCCTGTGCCAATTTTTGAACCGGGTAGTTGCCCTTGTTGCCTGACAGTTGGCTCTATGAGAATTCAATGTGGCCCTGACGAAATATCTGTTGTCACGACAAAAGGTATGAATGAAAAGGAGAAATCTAAAATAATAAAAGTTTTTTAACATTATTTTGATGTCAAAGGCCGAGAAGACGGTTTCTCTAGTCCAGAATTTGAGTGCAGGATTTGCCATTTCATTAAAAAACCCTCATCGGCCGATTACATGAAATCCGATTATTGGCCAGGAACTTTACCGAATATCAGCTCTCTTATTCATGGTAGTGCTCTCAGGGAGTGGCAATTCCTCATGTTCCAGGCTCCAGGAACGTCACAAGGGAAATACATTACAGTCCTGGATGAAATTGCCTATTTAAATGACAGGGTAATAAAACATATAATTATTTTAACGCTTGTCTGTGTATAATATTGCCCCCCCCCCCCCCCCCCCCCCTCCTTAGGATACCAAAATTAACCGGACGCATTTCAACCGTGCCAGCCACGAGTTCAAGTATTTTCATTACAAAATTGAAAAAGATATTCTTCATCGGCACGGTAGATGCAAGGCTTGTGGTTCCTGTCCTTTAGGGTACCACTGCGATGGTAACCGAAAGCTTTACAGACTGAAATCTGCAAAAGAGTAAATTTAAACATGCATTCTTTGTAAAGCCTTGTTCACACCGGTAATACTTCGTTAAAACGCAGCACGGAACCCGGTCTCCTATTGGTTCAAACTAAATTTACCTTATATCATTCGATAGAACTCGACAAACAAATCGAAAGACATAAAGTAATGTTTATCGGAGAAAAATAGTTAAGACCTTATGTCTGGTGTGAACATAGCTTTATAAAAAATAAAACACAATTTAAAGGTGATTTGATTAATTTAGTCGAGATGGCGAGTCTTTATATGGAAACGATATTATTGAGGATGACAAAGACCAGCTCGTACACACTCTAAAATTGGAGGCGAAATTAGGAAAACCTTCTGTAAGATTTAAAAAAATCACGATCTATGTTCATAAATTATTGTATGGTTGTTTCTAGGTTGAGACTTGTGGAGCCTCGAATTTTCAGGCTCTGCGGTCAGAAAACTCAAAGGCTAAGAATTTAGACATTACAGGAATTGTCATGATGACGTGCACTCATGGCGCAACTGTCCGCATCACTAAAATGAAAAGGGGGGAATCTTTTAGCCTCACTCACATGATGCACATGAAAGCTGAACAGATGAATGTGAAATTCTTCTGTAGTGATGTTGTTTGCAAATATTCCAAGTGGGCCGTCAAAGTAGGAAATCGGTTTCCTGAGTACAAATCTCTTACTGTCACTATTAAGTGGTTTTTATCTCGTTTTCATGGACTGGTTCATGGCTGGGGGTGTAGGGTAATGAACTAACACCTACTGTGTATATATATTTTATCATGCACGTTTTACTCATATTGTCTTTTACCAACCCCAATAGGTATTGTTTAACGGCCATTGGAACGAAGGGGCTGCTGATTTTATAGGAGAAGAAGGCGAACAAGCTTTCTCGATTTATTCCCGTTTTGCTAATAGCTTGAAACACACTTCTAGTTTCGGTAATTTTTTTTTTACTTTCTAAGGTTTATTGCTCCATTATAGTACATCTTGTTATTTTAGTGTACAACAATAATTTATCCAGTTTTTCGTTTTCTCGAAATACATACGTGGAAAAAGGAATGGTGGATTCACTTTGTAAATGGCTGGATGCAGTAAGTGACAATTACATTTTAAGTAAACAATCTGTAGTCAATATTTAAAGATGGTTAAATGCCATGTATATCGCTGTAGGCGCGTAAAAACAGCGTTCATTTTGAGACAGAAATGAATAAGTTACTGGAAGAGAAAGGTCTTACCTTCAGCCAATTACCAGGAATTATGGAGCAGCTCAAGCAACAAGCTTCGATTATGGAAGGTGACCAAAAGTAATAAATCTATTATATATTACTTATTAATTGTAATACACTGTCGTACAGGCAGAAATCTTTCTAAAAACTGGACGGCAGGTGAACTCGAAAGGGAATTGGAAGGTGAAAGCTTTATGATGAAGGTGCTGAAATCCCGGGTAGCAAAATTCAGTGGTAATCCAGAAACTAAATGTTAAGTTTCAAATGTTTAATTCAACCGAAATTATATTTGTATAGATAGCAGCAAAGCACGCTCGGTTGAGCATCATAAAATGACCCAAAAGAAGGCGCGTATTGACAAGATAATTGATCGTCTCAATGAAAAGGGTGTTATCGTGACGCAACAACATTTAGAAAGTGGTGTGTTCCCGTGGCACGCGGACGCCCGTGGACGCCTTAGACGAGCTCACGTCAACTCCATCAACAAGTTACTATGATTCTCTTTTGGAAGCCTGCAGTACATGAACCTATTAGAAGAATTAAACTGAATAAATAATTAGAAAGATTAAACTGAACTCTCCCGTGTTTTTATATAAAGTTGCTCGAAGGAAGGTTTTGGAGTGTTGATAATGGCCATCAGATGGGGGTAAAAACTACTTTTCCGGTACTTGGATTTTCATGTACATAATGTTTAAAAACTTTAAAAGATTTCATCCGAAAATGATCTCCTTGTCAAGGGCTTTCAAAAATATAAAGTCAAGACAAAATGTTACTAATTAGGATTATGGGAAAATTTTATAATTTCTTCTTTCGCCGTTGATTACACATGCGTGTTTATACATGATGCTGATTCTGACTGCATATTTCGATTCAGCGTAAAAAGTTAAGCCTAGGGTGTAATTTTTATTCATATTGGCGGTAGCCTGCGGAAGTTATTAGTTTACGACACATTTTGTGTAAGGGAAAAAGCGCAGTAACTGGCATACCTTAACAGGTCGGATTTTTTTCGGGGAAAAGTTGGATCGCAAAAAACCAAATCCCGCAGGCTACCGCCAAAATGAATCGTAAGTAGCCTAGTTTTCTATGTAAGGGCCTTGTTTCATTTACCATTCTACAAGTTGCCTAGGGTTGCACAGAGCTTGTATCGCTATTTTTTATAACTCGATTTTAAGATCCAATTATCTATAGTACGTGGTTTATGGGATTTATTTGTCGGCATATTACAGTTACACCAAGGAAAAAAATATATTCTTCATAGAATTATCTCGATTGTTGTATTCAAACGACATACAATTGGCAGTTAAAGCCGTAAAACAATATTTGGTTTAAAAAAAAATCGGCCGTTCAGATCGTGAAACAAAACTTTGTTTAAAAAAAACAAACGGTAAGACCGTGAAACGAAACTTGGTTTAAAAAAACAAACGGTAAGACCGTGAAACGAAACTTGGTTAAAAAACAAACAATCGGTAGTTAAGACCGTGGGCAAAGGCTCGGTAAAAAAAAAAATTCAAACTTAGGGTTCCTTTAATCTTCCGTTTCTTCATGTAGAGGAGCCACAATTCCGGCGATTTGGACTTTTCCAGATCGCAACCCGTGACCAATAAACTCCAAACCAACCTATTATTGGAGAAAAGAAAATTGAAATCCACTTTCATACAAATTTTTCTGGTCTCCAAATTTATACTTTCAAGTTGTTAAAATTGTCTTCTGTTTCCGGAATATTTAATTTAAGGATTTCATTAATCTTGCAAATGAAATGTTGGGGTTCAATCCATCCATACACGGTGTGCTGCACGAGGAGAAGGTCTTGCTTCCTCGCCTGCAAAGTTTTCTTTTGCTGCATAAGCCGGTCTAAAATGCGGCCAAGAAACATAGGCCCACTGGACAGTGCATGGGCTTCTGTCATCGACAGTGAATCAAACAAAAAAGGAGCATATATTCCCTCGATGTACATTTCTTTAGAAACTAAAGCCTGTTGAACGTGCGGAAGCATGTCCTGTAAAAACATTTAGTTTAGGGATTGCATGTTATATTAAATATATGTTTAAATTTTTTACCTTAATGGATTCGAGCAAATGAGGAACATTAGAATAGTTGTTCTTGGTCACCATTTTCAACTGAGCTAAAAATGTTTCTGGCTGCTCCCAGCCATTGATCATGTCTTGCACAAGACATAGTTCCATAGAATTATCAACTCTTGGCTTGGACGACAAAAACCTTTCAAAAAGTTTGTTGCCAACAACGATAGCTTGATCTTTGGTCATTTTTTTAAACTCTAGGAAAGTAAATCATAATGCGTAATTAAAAAATGTACAAATAAAGACTATTTTACCCTTGATAACGGTCTGCACGGCTTTGCCATCAATGGACGCAACAGACCTTGGTTCACTTGCTTTGGGCGAATTCGACCTACAACCTGTTATAATACTTTGTTCAGGTGGTCTCACGACTTGAGTCGCCTGAAGCTCTGAAGAGGTTGACGTCCTAGCTATAAGAATAATCATTTTTTAAACAAACGTAGTTCAAAAGCTATTTAAGACCTAAATTTCTACTACCTCTTTTTTCTACGCCAGCAAATTCGACACGTTCAGGGTTACGTCTTTTAACCGGAGATGAGGACAAAGGCTGCGGAATATCGCGAACAGTGCCAGGGTTGGACGAAACTAAAATAGATAAAGAGTCGTTAGTTACGACCATAAATTTGGAAGCTAAACTTTTCGTAATAATACCTTTTTCTTGTGTTTTGTTTCGAATGTTGGAAACAGAATGACTAACACTTGGTTGTCCTTCGTCTTGAAAACTGGCGTCTAACTGGCTATCGTAATCATCACTTGGCAGTTCTCGATTTTGAATACTGAGCCCATTATTCTGTTCAGTTTCACTCTCTTCAACATCCATACCTGAACATTTGTTTACAATGAAAATATTAAGCAAGAATAAACTGACTAAGGAATATTAATACTTTGTTCTTCAGGGGGAGGTGTAAGGGTGGAAGGGTGAGGAACACGTTCAGGATTACCAGCACATTCATACCCATTGTATGAATACTGCTTTCCAAGACTGACACGTTCATCTGTATTAACATGTTAATATGATATGACTAGAAACTGCTGAGGGCAACTAAAATAAAATACAAAAGTACCTTGTAAATTATCACAGTAATCAAAGAAACTCCCCACAAGCACCTGGCCGCAACGACTTTGTAAAAATGTGTGTGCTAGTGGTCCATAAGCTTTGACACTGCACGAAAACTGTTTGGTATTTTCACACAAACTAAAGAAAATAGAATGGCAATGATTATTCAATGACAATTGCACATGCTTGTCATGAAGGCTATTTAAGCGCTTAGTCTGATTGCCAGGATTTCCACCGTCTGACTTCTTGGGATTTTGGCTCTTCCTTTCCAAGTACTTGTTCTATAAACATGTAAGAAAACACCAAGTAACATACAGCTTGTGTAAAAAAGGAATATAGTTGAATAAAAGCAACACTTCTTACATGGACCATATTAAGATACTTCTTTTGAGCCTTTCTTGATAACTCTGAAGGAACCACTCTCGCTACTGAGGCCAGCTCAGGCTGACCCGCAATCCTAGCACTAGATTTCCCCTGGCTTATTCTTACTCGTTGATCAATTATACGTTGCTTCTCCCGTTGAGCTTCTTCAAGCTGCGTAGCAATCCCTTCGAAAGTTGCAGGCGTAACTAATGCCTGCAAAGCTTCTGCACCTGTTTCGTCTAACGAAATCATCGTTTAAAAAACGTAAACAAAAAGTTGTGATCTTTTAAAAAGTTTATGGCATTAAGTGTT